>VNJU01008439.1:0-17439 GCA_008042675.1 Drosophila seguyi
TGGCGTAGATTCCGTTACGGTGTCGATTTGCGGAAGGACAAAATTATTTGCAGAGGGGTTCGGCTGGAAGACGCCCGTAAGATGTAAGGCAAAAGTTTCGGCTCTGTCTCTGTCGCTGCGGGCCCAGCTACCAAAAGAATTTCTTATCGGGGTGACGGTTTCAATCGGAGAGCTGAGGTTTGGGTGAGCCCTCCACAAGGGATGCTTTGTACTAGTTCGCCATGATCAAAATAAAATTTTTTTTGTGAAATGAGAAGTATTTACAGATTTTTTTAATTTTTATCTATTTGCTACCAGAGGAATGGAAATTTTTCTCTCTATGAGGGTGAGATAGTGCGGCGTTTCATCCCTTTGCGGCGCCTGGCTTGATTTTTTTTTTCGTTTCTTTCGAAAGAATATCTCAAGATCCCTTTTTTATTTCACCATTCACCCCTTTCATTGTTTCATTGTCGTAATCTTCCTAAGAACTCTTAAATTATTTTATGAGTTGTAGAAGTGGTGTGGGATGTGGCGCCTGGATTGATTGACTTTCCCTTTTCTTCGTTTTAAAATGATTTTTTTGAACTGGTGATCATGCGAACTCTTTTACCACTCACCCCTCCCTTTTTTTCTTAGTCATAACCTTCCTATGAACTCTTAAATTACCTGTTTGGACATACCACTTTTATTAGGGGTAACAATCCGCCACTGCCCTCTTAAACAAGACTGGCCATAAGTGAAGACCGACACGCCTTCCGAGTGGCGGCACCGGGAGCCATAAGGCTTCAGACCATTTTTTTTTTGTAGTTTTAAATTTCATTATTTTTTTTTAACATACTTATGCATAATTTTTCTCCGGCTATTTATTCCAATTATTTATTTATTATTATTTATTTTATATCCGTTTATTTATTCAATTTTTATTTATTTAGTTATATTTTTTTATTTGTTATTTATTTATTTTATAATTTTTGTCCATTTCGTGCAGTGTAGTTTTTTTGTTGGTGAATTTTTGGTGTTTGTTATTTATTTATTTATTATACCCGAAATCCCCCGCAACCCCCTTGAGAGCTCTTACGGGTAGGCTAAAAAAAATTTAAAATATTCAAAGGAATATATTTATTTATTTAATGAAAATTTTGAGTATTTCACTCAGGGCCCAAAAATAAACTAATACTAAACACAATATTATTATAACACCTGCACAAGAACATAAAAAAATAAAACGGAATGTTAATAATAAATCTAAATAAAAAAGAAAAGAATAAAGAGTAAACATTTTGGTTTGGGAGAAGGAAGATGAACTGGGGAGATGATTAGGTAAAGGTGTGTGTTTCAGGAGAGAGGGGCAGCTGCAGGGAAATTGGCATGCAAGCAGACTGTACGGTAGGGAGGGATGAGCATGTGGCCTCCAGTACAGCAGGAGGAGGCACTGTGTTTATGTTTTTTGTGTGTGTGTGAGTGTAAAGGGTTGGTTTTTTTTGTGAGTTTAAATGTAAGCCGCGCAGCGTAGGGTGTTGTAAAACGTCGAGTTTCGATGTTTATTGTTTTGATGTGATGGGCAGGGTTAGGGAACCCACGGCCCGATGAGGGAGCTAGCCGGAGCCAGCCCAAAGTGCACGCAGGTCCTTCAAGGTACATAACAAAGGATTTCAATTATCTCGAAATCCATACCAAGGGGCTTGGAGCGCAAATAATATTCGGCATTGGATGCAAGAGGAAAATAAATCTAAAATAAATAAATAATGTAATAAAAATATTAGTAAACACTTAAAGAACATTTTAATTTGAAATTTTATTAGATATATAAGTTGTATATTTTGTTAACTACTGATAAGAATAAGTTAAGACATGTTGTAATGCCGAGATAGTGAGATATCTCAAGGTCAGGACGGCCGCATTAGGTACAGCATGGAACTCTGTCAAAAGAGGCCCTCTCGCAGAAACGGGGGTTGAAAGCGGGTTGCTTGCGAGCAGCGATCACTGTTTAACGAGCACTTAAGAACGAAAGACAAGAACAAAAATTTGGTGAAAAGACAATTAGAAAAGTGAAGAACGAAAACGATAATTTAAAGAGACAAGAACAAGGGTGTAAAAGTGTAAAGTTAATTAGAAAAGACAAGAAATGTTAAACATAGTCTTAAGAAGCAATGAAATATAATACAATAAATATAATAATATAATACAATACATCCCGTCATAATCTCAGAAGTGGAAAAATAAATATTTTTTCACGACCTATTTAACAAAACATAAATGGATTTAGACATCAATAAAGTGCATCAGGAAAGTGAAAAAAGCGTAGAGGCGACGGCAGAGGCGGTGACGACGGCGGTGGCAGAGACGTTAGCAAAGAAAAATATGATGACATTCCAGAGCGGCAAGACAACAAATTGGAAAATTATGGATTTTTGTCATCAGGACTTAATATGGACAGGGAAATGCTGACAAAGTTTGGCGGTGAAATGTGTGTGCGATTCTGGATCGCTCAATGGGAAAACATTTTTTTTTTTTCTTGGACGTTGATGCACTACGATCAGTACACTCAAGTGGCCCGTATGACACCAAGCACGTGCTTGTTCGTGTTAGGTGTTAGTAGGCGCGAAAGATGAAAGTATAGAAAAGGAATTCGAGGAAGTAACTACTGGCGCTCTGCCAGATTGTTTGCTTGCATGCGTACTAAGTGGGTTAGTATTAACGTTTTTAGTTTAGGAAGGCTATCTACTTTTGAAATTATTATGTACAAATCGTTATAAAGTTGAAAGGACGTTCTACAATGGCGCAGCACTACGGGAATATAGGATCTAGTATTTCTACTCGGTACGTGAAAGTTAAGCTGACCGAACAAGTCAGCACTTTCCACGTCACCGTGGATAAGGTTATAAATAAAGGTAATGCCAATCATGGTTCTACGGTTGGATAAGGATGGTAAGTTAATAAGGAGGAGTCTACTAGAATAGGAAGGTAACCTCTGGTTTGCATCCCAGTTTAAGCCGCGTAAAGTGAAAAGTAAAAAGTTCTTTTAAACCGACTCAATGCGTTTACTGTGGACCCCATACTGAGGGCTCCAAACGCAAGATCCATATTCTAAGATAGGACGAACTAAAGAAATATATAGAGATTTTGTAACGTACGGATCATTGAATTCTTTAGACCAACGTTTAATAAATCCAAGCACACCACTGGCTTTATTTACCATGCATGAAATATAATCAATAAAGTCAAGTTTAGGATCCAGACGGACACCTAAATCGTCAACTAAAGCAATTATTTCCAAAGGGCAGCAATTCAGCGTGTAAGTTGCAAGCTTGGGAGCGACACGAGAGAATGTCATAAGCTTGCATTTAGAGCCGTTTAGGTTTAATAGGTTTGCACTGCACCATGTTTGAAAATTGTTAAGATCTGTTTGTAAATCAGACTGGCAAGACGCGTCCGTATATTGCACACAAAGTTTGACGTCGTCCGCGTACATAGTTAGTCAGAACTTTGGGCAGATCGTTAATAAATAATGTAAACAGCAGGGGACCCAAATGGCTTCCTTGCGGGACGCCAGAAGTAACCCTGAGAGCATTAGATAAGGTGTTTTTAAATAGGACCCTTTGCGTTCTGCCATTCAGATAACTTGAGATCCATCTAAGAAGATCAACCGGAAATCCTATTAGGTCAAGTTTCCGAACAAGGAGAGAATGGTTGACAGAGTCGAATGCTTTACTGAAATCAGTATAGATTACGTCTGTCTGAAGGTTTTTATTGAAGCCCCTTATTATGAAGGAAGTGAGCTCCAAAAGATCAGTAGTCGTTGATCTTCGCTTTATTAATCCATGTTGGCATTGAGAAATAATTGATCTGCACAGGTGCTGCAAGTGAGGAGAAATGATTTTTCCGAAGAGTTTTGCGATGGCCGACAACTTAGAGATCCCTCTATTATGGAGAGGAATAACAAATGATTCCTTCCAAATAAGGGGAAAGTGGGAGGTTTCTAAGGACAAGGTAAAAAATTTTAGAAGGGGATTGCACAGGGCGTCGGCACAACACCTAAGGTCACAGCCAGGTATTCCGTCGGGACCCGGCGAATAAACGGGCTTTACACGGTGAAGAGCTGAGAGGATAGAGCTTTTGTTTAAATAAGGACTGAAAATTAAGTTTGACTTGTGCATGATGTAAGAATAAGTCCGATTTGAGTCGGTGGAATTAGAGTAAGTGGTTTGAAAAAACTGCGCAAACAGATCGGCAATTGCCTGATAATTTTTTACGGTAGTATTTTCAAAGGAAATCGAGGAAGGATGAGTAATAGGCTAACGTTGTTGTTAACAAAATTATAAAACTGTTTTGAGTCCTCAGAGAACTGGGCCTTACAACGAGTCAAATAATTTTTGTAACACTGCGCGTTCAGCACGGTAAATCTCGACCGAGCAGATAAATAAGAGGAAAGGACAGATTGAGAACCGTTTCGGTTATATTGCCTCGGTTTTCAAAACCAATAAACGAGCTACTTGAGCAAGTGAAGTTGGCTTTCGGTGGAATCGAATCAAAGTGGACATTAAGGCGGAAGTTTAAGGAGCGAATTTGGTTACAAAATGAAAGGTTTGCGGTCTACTTTAACGAAAAATGCAGGCTGGCTTGAGGTGTCGGTATAAGCTGCGATGAACTGCTGGATGAACTCGTGAAAAGCATTGTGTTATGCGCACGTATAAACAATAACAAAAATAACAATAAATACATGGCAACACTATGTACCAATAAGTGAAGAGTCGCCAGGGCTTATGAAACATGAGCACCCACTTGACGACTCGGAACAAATCCAAAGTCAGTGTCCTCACGCTGGCCAAAGGCACGGGAGCATATAACATACCTTCCCATATAGATACATATATATATATATATATATATATATAAGATCGCCGCCCCGCTGCTGGCGTCATCGGCAGCGCAACTCTGTGGCTTAGCGATATGGTAGCGATATAAAAAATGTAGCTAAAACAATTAATGAGTTCAATAAAGACACCCAATTAGCACTGACGTGCTTATTACATGGCGACCGTGAGGCAGGAGCCTGCAAATCAACTATTTCTATGAAGCAGTGTCCACCAGATTGCGAGGGACCTGGAGTCCATATTGTGAGCACACATGCAAGAGTCGCACTTTACAAAAGGCCTGTGCATAATCCAGCACCGGCACCGCCTAGCATTTCAAGCTGGGTCAAGGAACCGAACCCACAAACAAGGTGTACAGCAAATGAATTTCCGACGGTCTAACGACTGATGAAGAAAAAAAAAATCCAGCGCAAGCACGCAAGTAGCGTGTAGTGCTCAACGATTCGCAAGCAGCCAACGGCCACTTCAGCAGCAAGAAGAGTCAGCTAAAGAACCCTTCACCATGGTATCCTTTATTGCTCAAATCCTCATCATCGCCGCTGTGGCCATCGCCGCCGTCCTCACCGAGACCATCCAGCTGTACCCGACTCAGGGCTTCTTCATCCCGGCATCACTGGCCGAGAACATCAGTGTGTGCAACAGAATATAAAAAGTCTGTGCAAGGACCAACACCGGCGCTGCCTGAGCCCATAGGCCCAGGACAACAGCAGCAGCCAACGTGTGCTGGAGGCAACCCGCCACTTGCGCCTTCGGAGGGGCATCAACGGCGACGTCCTAGGAGGATCCAGATCCAACAAAATATTGTAACATTGACCGGAACCTTTTCTGCTATGGCCCGTTAAGCCGTACAAAATAATACGTACGATTTTTGTACATTCACCCAGGAGTGAATTAATTTTAAATTTCTCTCCGCCTGTTAGAGTAAAATAGCTGAGACTATTTTTCTGGCATATTGACGTTAATCATCCCAATTCTAATTTTGCAATGGGCGGAAAAGAGTCCAATCCCGCTGTAGAAGATAGCATCGCCAACGTTGTTAATCCCGCATCACCAGTTTCGTTTTAGGAGAAGGTACGGTATTCCTGAGCAGCTCCACAGGGTTGGCAGCTTTATTTTGGACGGATTTCAGAGGAATCAATATACTGTAGCCGCATTCCTTGACGACCAGCAGGCTTTTGAGGATGTCCGCAGACCGTTCACTGCGACAACGCGACGAACTTCGTCGGAGCGAGCCGCCACTTCCAGGCTCTTCGCGTGGCTCCGCACATGGGCGGACTATGGGAGGCAGGTGTCAAAACTGCCAGGCACCTACTCCTACGAGCGGTGGGCAGCGCCTCGTCGGAATCGAGGCCGTGATGAACTCGCGCCCTCTCGGAGCCATCAGCCTGGACCCAAGCGACGGAGAGGCGCTAACTCCCGGACACCTGCTGACAGGCGGGCCCCTCGTCGCAGCGCCAGCACTCCGGACCAGGCGGGTCTCAGATGCTTGCGGCGATGGCGGCTTGTCTCGTCAGTCAGACAAATGTTCTGGCGGCGATGGTCCCGGGAATGTGTCCCGGGCCTTCAAGGGGCAAGTGGCAGCACTTGCAGGACAACGTCGAGGAGGGACAGCTCGTCGTCGTGGCAGAGGACAACCTGCCGCCTCAACAGTGGCTTCAGTCAGGGTCGTCGACCTTAGGAGGAGCAACTGAGCGGTGTTTAGGAGAGCCATCCATAAGCTGGCTCCGCTTCCAGTTGTTTGAAGCCGTGGAGGCGTTCAACTGGGCCGGTGTTGGCTGAATGCTGAATGGCGTTCGTATTTGTGAATTCAGGGCACGAGTAAGTCTGTGACGATCTGTCAGTGTTCGGGTGGCTCTGGGATTGCCAGGGCTCGTCTCGGATATTTACTTTTGTTCAGAGGTAGTTGCTGAAGGAAAGAGCCGACCCGATCCAAGGATATGACACGTGGGTGGTACTCGGTAAGGATAAGTTTAGCTTTTATTGGTCTGATAATTAGCAATGAGTCAAACGAGAGAGACGGTAATAACAACAGCACGACCACCCGTGGTGATGACGACTGCTGGTCCAGACGCTGGCGTGGCTTTCGTGGGACAGGATCCGGGGTCCGTGCGGGCCGTCCGGAATTGATTCAGGTGGCGGCTGGGGTTCGCGTAGCCTGCACCGGCGTCGGGAAGACTGCCGGGTTTTCTCAGGCGACCTGTAGATGAGAATAATCCAGGGGCCTTTGGGTCTTCCAGGTGTTTAAGACAAGTTTGAGAGGCCCTAAGGTCTTCCAATTACTGAGAAGTTTGAGAGGCCCTGAGGTCTTCCAGGTGGGAAACGAAGTTTGAGAGGTTCTGAGGTCTTTCAATTATGGAAAATGGTTGAGAGGCCCTGAGGTCTTCCAGGTGTGAAGGGAATTTTGAGAGTCCCTGAGGGGTTCCAATTATGGAGAATGGTTGAGGGGCCCTTAGGTCTTCCAGGTGTTTTTAAGAAGTTTGAGAGGCCCTGAGGTCTTCCAATTATGGTCCTTGAACGTTGCGTCCTTGACAGGCTTCTCAAGTACCCTGGCGTGTTAAGAGCGATCCCGAATCACCAGTTTGGTTTTAGGAGGAGGCACGGTACTTCTGAGCAGCTCCACAGGGTTGGCAGTTTCTTTTTGGACGGTTTCCAGAAAAAGCAATATACTGTTGCATCATTCCTTGACGTCCAGCATGCTTTTGACAAAGTTTGGCACTTGGGCCTTCTTTCTAAGCCGAAAGGGTTGCTGCATCTTCAGCTTTATGATCTGTTTAAAAGATTCCTGGCAAATAGAAGTTCCCAAGTGGTACAGGATAGGATCTCTTCTTCTGCTAGAACCATATTAGCAGGTGTCACCCAAGGGAGCATATTAGCGCCCACGCTCTACAGTCTATTTAGGTTTGAGAACTGGTGCTGTCTATGGAATATTTCCATTAGCCATAAAAAATGTGACATTGTCACTTACACCTTGCGAAGGGACTCTGGCCTGGCGTGTTTGTCCATTGACTCCTCCCCCAGCTTAAGAAGTATACTTACATAGGCCTGGTTCTCGACCGGAGGCTGAACTTTGCGTCCCATATAAAAAAGACAAGAGCTAAGCTGGAGAGTGCTGCTCGGCGTCTGCATTAGCTTACCCGCGCTGACAGCAAGCTAAGTATTAGCAATAAAAGGCGAATCTACCTTGTTGTTTTGGCTCCTATTTGGAAATATGGCGCCTCCTCTTTACTCAGGCAGCTGTTGAGTCTGTTACTAATTGCTACTTTGACATTTTCAGGAACCACTATAAACAAATTATTTGTCAATAATAGTTATAGTTCATGGTGTACAACAGCCGCTACTTTACCTGATAATAGTTATAGTTCATGGTGTACAACAGCCGCTACTTTACCTGATTAAACACATAAAAAAAAAATTGTTAATACCGTTATGGTTGATATCACACCTCATCTAGAGTATCACTTATATCTATTAATGATAACTGCCGTGTTAATTGCAATAAACCTAATACTTAAAGTATATCTAATATATACACAAGATACATGAGCCGAGTCAATGGACTTGAAAAGGCTTCATGAAAAAAAAAAAAAATAAATAAATGTACATACATCCATATATTTTTAAAATTACTTTTTCTCTGTTAAAAAAAAAAATTGTATATATACAAATTTGCATGAAATTTTTTGTATATAAATATTAGAGTGATGTGATGGGTAAACGCGGAGGTGTAAAGAATAAAATAAAAAAAAGATTAGCGCACTTAAAATGGCTATTATATTCAAATACACCACCTCCCGCGTGGACAGTAGCCCAGGAATTGCAATGCGAGCTTGATTTCCTTACATCAAGACTCCAAAACACAAACCCGTAAGTCCCAACTCAATCAGGAATAAAAACTGTAACCAATCTGGAAATAATAACATCTCCAGCCCCCAAAAGCTCTCCCGCAACGGAAAAAAAAAAATGCCCAGCCGACTGCCCAATGGACAGTGTTTACTGCAACTATACGTGCAGTCACTGCCTTCCAGAAAATAAATAGAGTGTTCACGCCAAAAGGGCGCTTATTTTCTAGAGCCAGTGCGATTTCGTATGAAATTATTAAATGGAATGGTCCTGACGGCTCTCAGAAATAAAAGACATAAAAATACCATTTGATAAATCCTTTAAGTGCTTAAATAAAAGCGCTGGAATATTAAATCAGACTAAGATAAAAAACGTTGAAATACTTTTTGAAAAATACAATAAAATCCGTGAATTAGTCTCAGGCAATAAAAACAGATCTAGCAGCTTAAACTGGGTGCAAGCGTCAGACATCTTAAGACGCTTTTGTGAACAATTGATTAGTGTATCAGATAGGCATAAATTACAACTATTTTGCCCATCTATTCTAAGTACACATGCATTACTTGATCCATCTGTGCTGCAGTCAATGGACGCTAAGGATTCGGAAGAAACTATTAGCGTGACCGAACAACCAGCATTGATTTCGAAAGTGCAAGGCCAAATATAAATTTAACAATGGCTCAGACTAATATTGAATTTATAAACAAAAGCCTAGCATTACACCCAAGAGGCGGAGCTTTTAACTAAAGCTCTAGAGGTAGCGTATATTAATGATGGGCTAAATGGCCAAAAACTGCTCGATATATAAGGTAAAACTTATCATGCACGTACGTTCAACAACGTGAACGATGCCATTTCCAAATTTGTGAACAGTTGCACTGACGCAACTCTGTATTCAAATGGCGATTAATAATTGACTTTCGTCAAATTAATAAAAAACTTTTGGCTGATAAGTTTCCTTTTCCAAGAATCAAAGATATATTAAATTATTTTTTAAAATTATTTTTCGTGTCTTGATTTAATTTCAGGTTTTTACCAAATTTAACTTGATAAAAATTCAACGAGCAATGGCTCATATCGAGATTTATTTTCGGTTTACAAATAGCGCCAAATTCGTTCCAGAGGATGATGAGTATAGCATTCTCAGGTCTTGAACCTTCCCAAGCGTTTCTTTACATGGATGACTTAATAGTTATTGGATGCTCAGTTAGACACATGATCAAAAATTTTACTGACTTTTTGAAACTATGCAGAAAAAAACTTAAAATTACATCCCGAAAAATGTTAATTTTTCATGCGTGAAGTGAATTTTCTAGGTCACAAAAGCACAGATAAAGGAATCTCGCCAATCAAAAATTATAGAGTCCCGCATGATGCGGACAGCGCTAGAAAATACATTGCATTTTGCAATTATTACCGACTTTTTATAAAGAATTTCGCGGAATATTCTCGGCAGATAACAAGATTATATAAAAAGAATGTCCCTTTTGAATAGTCAATGGAATGCCAAAATGCATTCGAGTACCTAAAAAACCACCTAATGCAGCCAACTCTGTTACAATATCCAGATTTTAGCAAAGAATTTTGCATAATCACGGATGCAAGCAAACAAGCGTGTGGAGCGGTTTTAACTCAAAGCCACAATGAACTCCAACTTCCAGTTGCATATGCATCAAGAGCCTTTACAAAAGGTGAAAGTAACAAGAGTACCACGGAAAAAGAGCTAGCAGCAACTCATTAGGCAATATTGCACTTCAGACCATATATTTATGGCAAGCACTTTACGGTCAAAGCAGATCACAGACCCAAAGCAGATCCCAGATCTAAACTGTTAACCGCCTAGTTGACGGTGGATTTTAAATTTCGGCTGTAACATTCCCCCTCCCGTGAAAATCTTTCGGATCTTTACCAACCTTTAAGCCGACGTCTAGGACAGCAATCTTGGCCACTGGGTGGACCATGATACTATTCGGTGTCTATATTGTAGCTCTGCGTACTTGTCCATCTTTAGCCAGCACTACGTCAGTAATTTTGGCCACATGTTCCTCGGCAGCTGATCGTCAACAACGATAACGACATCGCCGATAGCTATTGGGGGACGTTTGGTGAACCACTTGCTGCACCTGGTCAAATCTGGGGTAAATTCCTTAACCCAGCGGTTCCAGAATTTGTCTGCGAATAGCTGAGTTTGTTGCCAACGTAGCCTTAGAACGGCGTTGCCATCTCCCATATGTTTGTTGCCGCTCGTATATCCCAGAAGTAAATGATTGGGGGTAAGTGCTTCGTCGTCGGCTGAATCTAAGAGAGATAAAGCTGATCATTTCCGCTTCCATAAGTGCAGTTCGAAGCGTTTCATCGTTGAAGTTTTTTGTTGGGCAGATTGTTTTTAAAACGGTTTTGACTGATCTGATGAGTCGCTCTAGTGCACCTCCTATATGAGGTGCTGCTGGTGGGTTGAAGTGATTTTATCAAAGTCGATCTTTATGAGTTCTTCTTTCACAATTTTTTCCGTGGCTTTAAAGTTTTTGTTCCGTTGTCGGAGAATTCCGCAGACACATAATGCATGAGCTCACATCGAGCTTATAGGCTACTTCTATATGCACGGCTTTTAATGTCAGGCATGTGAAGAGGACTCCCCTGTGCTTTTTCTTGTGTCTGCCAACGTTGACCAGTATGGAGCCGAAGTAGTCGACTCCCGTGAATGTAAAAGGCCTCTCGAAGCAAACTAATCGGACGGCTGGTATTGGAGCCATTTGAGGTACTTCGGGGCTGGCAGTGGCAATTTGCACGTTTGACAAGCATTTTGAACTGT
The DNA here is from genome assembly GCA_008042675.1 of Drosophila seguyi. Lineage (NCBI taxonomy): Eukaryota > Metazoa > Arthropoda > Insecta > Diptera > Drosophilidae > Drosophila > Drosophila seguyi. The sequence goes on from VNJU01008439.1 coordinate 11,506, forward strand.
TTTAGACAGCATTCGTAGACAAGGTATATAGAAGTTTCTTCGAATACGATTTATCGTCGACTCGTGCATCATGTGATGTGATTTATGATGATAATGTTTAGTAATCAATACAGCGATTTGACTTCTTTGGTAAGACGATGGCGTTGTCAGGGCTTATGTTGTCTTTTCTCCCCTGAACGCGTATTACGCTGTCGTCGTCCAGATAAACATTTAGGGCAATCAACGAGCTTGACTTGTCAATGGCTGTATTCTTTTTGAGAGCAGTGATTTCGTCAGTATACGCCCTGGATTGCGCCTGTTTATATAGCCACGACTTTGCTATATGTATAATTTCGGGGTACAAAGTTTTCGGCAGTTGATTTCCGGGACATCTGGCACGTATTCTTCGAATATATAGCACGAAGGTTGCCACAGTTCTGTATAGGCGTCTCCAATCAGAGAAGTACTCCACTGCAAAATGAAAATATTTTAGTTTGTTTACAACAAAGACATGCTTACGAAGTTCACACGCTGTTATCGAGAATAATGTCTTGTAGTGGCTATGCATTTTCTGGCTTGGCTAGAAACTAAGATCCTTTTAACCAGCGATTAGCGTCAAGAGTCTTGATCAATTTTGTAGCTGAGTCCGCAACGTTTTGCTTTGTGGGAATCCATCGCCATTGATTTCGGCTCGTGCTGTCGATTATCTCCCCGACTCTATGCATGACGTAGGCTTGAAATTTCCGTGGGTCCATATTCAGCCACTGCAGAACGGTTTTAGAGCCTGTCCAGTATGTGTTCGAATTGATGTTGAGCCTTCTAATATTCTTGACCTTTTTAGCGAGACCCACTCCAATTAAGGCCGCCAGTAGTTCCATGCGCGGTATTGATACTGGTTTAACTGCTGACCTTACTGGCTGCTACCAGTACTATGTCGACGGCTGCTCCTTGCTTAATACGGAGATATGTGACAGCTGCATAGGCGTACTCGCATTTGGCAGCATTTTCCATTGTTGCCATGACGTGAGTATGGTGTCGGGTAATCCTTCGTCCCAGTCAATACCTGCACGCCATACTTTCTGCAGTAGCATTTTAAGGCCGATCGTGTAGCAGGATAAGAGGCCCAAGGGGTCGAAAATGCACATTAATACTTGTAGGGCTTCTCGTTTTGTTGGTACGATCTCCCCATTTAGGACGTATCTTTTAAGTCTTGCGAATCTGAAGGTATACTTAAAAACGTCGATCGAGGGTTCCCAATACATTCCAAAAACCGTTTCGGGGCCGCCAAGTTCTTTGGGATGTTGTTCGCTTATTTGGCGTTCTCCAAAATGTTTAAGGATGGGTGGAGAGTTTGAGATCCAATTTCTTATGGTAAAACCTCCCTCAGAATGAATGTCTCGGGCTCCTGATGTTACTGCAAGCGCCTCCGATTCGTCAGTGGAGCTGTCTATAAGGTCATCTACATAATGAGGCTTTGTAATTGACTCGAAAGCTCGGGGGCATTGATCCCTAAACTCCTGAGCGTTTTTGTCACGCACATAGTGAGCAATACAGGCAACCTCGGTTAGAGGGTTTAAATAATCGCGTCCGTTCAGCATAAAATCATTGAGGGATTTGCCCTGAGTCTTTGCAGCTGCATCCCAAACTTATCTTACTTTATGTGGCTTGTTTGGGCTTAGTGCGATGAATATAGGGAGGTACCATATACGGTTTGTGTCCCTGGCTATATATTCGGGTTGCAGTTCGAAGGCATAGTTTTTGTCTACTAGGTTGTCAATTTGGCCTTGTATTTTATCGAATAGCTCTGGATTCTTGTTAATTTTTTGTCGAAGGCAATCGATTCGTTTCAGTTCGTTGGAGTAGCTGTCTAGGAGAATCACATTTTTGTCTCGCCAGAGCAGGCCAACTTGATAGCGACCATTTGTGACGATCTGTCAGTGCTCGGGTGGCTCAGGGATGGCCAGGATTCGTCTCAGGAATTTATATTTGGTTGAGGTGGGGTTGCTGTAAGAGATTCTGACCCGGTCCAAAGTAATTGGATATCGGGTCTTTATTGCTAGTTAAACAATCTGTTTCGCAGTCGTTTCGAGGTGGCTGCTGTCGTCGCAGTGAATCCGGGGTTCGTCCGGCTCCGCTATCGTCCTGTCCCGCGGCTCGCTGCACCGCGTCTCCGAACGCCGGAATCCCAAGCTGGCAGCTCCACAATCTTCCGGTCCCCTCGGTCGTGAGTTCTCCGACGTCTGGGAATGGGAACAAAGAGAAGCGGCTGTCGCGGCCTCCCGGTTAGTGGGAACAAGGGAGAGCTGAGAGGCCGATCCGGTCTACCAAAATGGGTCGAGTTTGAGAGGCCGATCCGCTCAACCAAAATTTGTCGAGCTTGAGAGGCCGATCAGGTCTTCCAATCAATGCGAACGGTTTGAGCGTCCGATCAGGTCTACCCAAAGTGAGAAGAGTTTGAGAGGCCGATCAGATCTACCAAAGTGAGAAGAGTTTGAGATGCCGATCAAGTCTTCCAATTAATGAGAACGGTTCGAGAGGCCGATCAGGTCTAACCAAGTAAATAGAGTTTGAGAGTCCGATCAGGCCTTCTAGTTAATAAGAATGGTTTAAAATGCCGATAAGGTCTACCCAAAGTGAGAAGAGTTTGAGAGGCCGATCAGGTCTTCCAATTAATGAGAACGGTTTTAGAGGCCGATCAGGTCTACCCAAGTGAGAAAAGTTTGAAAGGCCGATCAGGTCTTCCAATTATTGAGAACGGTTTGAGAGGCCGATCAGGTCTACCCAGAGTGATATGCTCGGTTCGGTGAACCGAACCGGAGAATAAGATCGAATACGCTAAGACCACTATGTTTCGTTAGTTACCGTGCGGATTTACCGGTCTCTTATGGCTCCTTACCATTGATCCTTGAGTGCACCACTTTTGCCGGTGTGACCCTCCATTTCCCACAATTTCGCGCGCGCGCAGGTATTTGAATTTAAAATGGGCTTGTCTCTTTTCACGTCTTAGAGTTTATATATGTTTGCGTATGACTTCATTTCTTTCTCTTAGTTTCCTATCTATATATATATATTTATTTATTTCTTACGTTTGTGCGCACTATGCGTCCCACGTTTACTTTTTGCATGTTTCCTCCAGAATTGCAGTAGCCTTTTCGTCGTCTTTAGAGAAGAGCTCCCGCGGTGCGGTGCGATAGGATCTGCGGTGAAGCTTTCTCTTACCGCCTTGTCGATGTCGTCGCAGTTGCAAACACAGTGATGAAACGAATAATTTTTGGGGGCATTACTTGTGCCTTGAATACTCCATCCTAGCATACATTTTGAGGCGATAGGCTCGTTGCGTCTTCCTTCACGAATTCCGCGGGGAACTGCAAAGGTCCAGTTATTTGCGCCAATTTGAAGCATCGGTGCAGCATTGCAGTTCGATTGGCAATCCATGTAGGTGCTTGTATTTGCCGCCAAGTTTATGTGCATCAACGGTTCGCTTAGGTAGGGCAAGGTGCTTGATTGAGTGCACGTTGTTGAGCCACAGTTTTCTACCACTCCCCATCTGCGATATCTGTACCTGGGCCTTGAGAGACGTTTCCTCCGTACGGGTGGTGTCACCGGTCCACTGCAGGCAAAGTGGTTCCGAGGAAACCTTGAAGAGCTTCAGAATTGCTTTGTCGATTAATGTTATAGATGAGCCCTCATCCAAAAACGCATATGTGCCAATCTATACTCTGTTCCCATATAGTGTAACTGACAGAATTCGAAAGTATTGTTCTTCGAAGCCAGTTTCTCGATGGTGGGTACTGACGAGTTCGGGCTTAGGCGCGTTCCTGTGAAAGAGAGGGTGGTGCTTTGATTAGCAGTTATCAACGGCACAATCACGTGTGGAGAAGCATTTGCGACGGTGCATCTTATAGCATCTTCAGCATGCCTTGGCGTCGTTAATTACTCGATGTCGCTCCGGAACTGGTAAGGTTTTTAATTTCTCGCATTGGGCGGCATAATGTTCGGTGGAGCACATGACGCATGAAGGATTTGGTTTCGCGTCTTCCTCCCCATCGTCTTCGGACTCACACACATCCCCGGTTGATGACTGTGTATGACCATTCACGCTCCATGAGTTTTGTGCAGGTATGACTGTGGAGGCGGCTTCTGATAAATTGTATATCCAGTCGCTAAATGATTAAACAACAGAGATAGAAGCACTGTCTGGATGCATGGCCCAGTTTAATTTATGCTGTGTGGGCAACTTGTCAACAAGCTCGCAAAGAAGCATTGGTTTGTCGAGATGTGCGTACAGGTTACAGGCCTCAATTGTGGCGCACGCGTTGCTCACTGCCATCGCAAAGTCTTTCAAGGACTCCAATCTGTCTTTGTGAATTGTTTTTTTACAAACTTTGTCGATCAGCCGGTCAAGGATCTGCTCCGGGCGCCCAAAGAAAGTTTTTAGCGTCTTGATAACCTCCGGGACGAGTGCCGGCAGCAGCACCTTATCACGCACCAATTGGTAGGTTTTTCCTTTTAGACATTTTTGGAGGCGAAGCATGTTCTCAGCGTCTGAAAATCCAGCTACCGAGCAGCTGTTCTCGTACATGCTTATGAAAATTGACCAGTCTGCTGTGCTGCCATTGAAAGTCGGCAAGGTATTTGCAAGTCCATGTGCCGTGAAGGTGCTTGCTGTGAAGTGGAAGGGGTTGCGTCGACATGTTTGCACAAGTCGCATGTTCATTGTACCTGAGCAATAGAGACATCGACTCCAAGGCAGACGAAATGGTACCATTTCTTGCAGACGTCGCACTGTACCCAGTTTTGGATGCAACTGGATAGGTGGTTCTTGTTGCATAATCTGCACAGGGTATTATATTTTTCCATTTTCTCGTTGAGAATTTATTCCCTTTATTCGTCTCGGATATTTTCACAATTAATAACGTCAACAGAATTCTACGCATACATAGCCGTGTGCTCTTGGCTTATGTGTATGAGTGTTCTGTGCGAATTTCACAATTGGTATCGTAACGTCGCTTATAATTGTGGATAATTTCAAATTTTTTTAATAAATGTTGAGGCACGGATGATTGGCGGAGTATAAGTAAGATGGTTCGACCAATTTGTATAGCAGTCAATTTATTTAAACTTAAAACTTTTTCAAAAAAATTCGCAGCTTTAAAAAAGTTTGTCTTGTTCCTCGGCCAGTGTTTCCTCAAGTGCCATATCAGTGTTACCCCATGCGCCATAGGATCAGCTATCGTTGGGTGGGGTTTCACTGTTTCCGTAAGGTTGGCAGGCTCACACTGTTAACCGCCTAGTTGGCGGTGGATTTTAAATTTCGGCGGTAACAGTACCTAAGGGGCAAAGACAATCAGGTTGCAGATGCGTTATCAAGAATAACCATCAACGAACTAATAAACATAAATTCAAGCGCTTTAAATAGAAAGAATCCTGCGCAGGAAATGAACAATTAGACTTGCCAAAGCAATTAACAACGTTTCTAAGCCCAACGTATATGAAGTCATAACAAATGACGAACTACGTAAAGTAGTGACCTTGCGAATAACAGAATCCAAATGTTTATTGAAACATGGAAATAAAGTTGTTGCGAGAATTGATGTTAGCGATCTGTACACCAATGGAATCTAGACTTAGGTCAGTTATTCTAAAGGTTGTAACGCAGCCAACTCAAAGTGGCACCGAGCGAAAAAATCTTTAAATTAACTTCCATAGAATCTTTTATTAAAGTGGACAGTATTGTATTAAACGCATTAAGGTAGCGCTACTCAAGCCGATGACCTTGATAAATAATACAAAAGATCAAGAAGCGATTCTGTTAACAAATCATGACGATCCAATACAATGTGGTCATACAGGCATTACAAAAACATTGGCCAAAATAAAAAAATACTACTATTGGAAAAACATGACACGTGATGTCAAAGAGTACATACGTAGATGTCAGAAATGCCTAACGTC
>VNJU01008448.1:0-16082 GCA_008042675.1 Drosophila seguyi
GTTGGATTGACGATTTTTCAAATATCATGGACATATACGGCGTGCCGGAGAAAAAACGTTTTATTTTCGCCAAACGTTTGTTGACCGGGTCTGCAAGAGCATTCATGAACGAAACAGCAGCCCTAAATTGGCCGAGGCTGCGAGCAGAACTAATTGCCGTTTTTGACCTTAAGATCACTGCATTTGATGTGTTCAAGCAGCTGGAAGCCAGGAAAAAATTACCTGGGAAAAGTGCCCTACAATATTTTTTTGCCATGTGCGGCATTGGACGACAGGTGGATCTGGCGCCAGAGGATATCATCCGATTCATCGTGGAAGGTTTGGGAGATAAGTCTGGAAATGCGTCTGCAATGGCTTACTGCACTTCTTTGAACGAGCTGAGTCAAAAAATTATGATCTACGACAAACTGAAGAAAATGCCGGCGCAGCAGACTTCAAAGCCGGAGGAACAGACTAAGTTGGGGAAGCCCCAAGCACGTGCGCCTGTTCCTGAAGCCATTCGCTGCTATAATTGCAGGCAAATGGGGCACATGGCTAGAGATTGCAGACGACCCAAGAGGCCGGATGGGGCCTGCTTCCAGTGCTTTGGGCCTGGACCACAAGTACCAGCAATGCCCTAAGCGAGAGGCGTCAACAAGGACGGCACTGATGGAGAGGAATCTGGATCCGAGGACTTGACGGCGGTGGAACAAATCCAAATTTGAGGATTGCAAGGTGAAAAGGGAAAATATATTTCTGTTGTAAGTTTATTCGATACTGGCAGCCCAGTTAGCTTTATTCGTAAGTCATTAATTCCGAGAAATATTGTTTTGAGTTTAACAAAATCGAGATACGCTGGTTTAGGAGGACCGCGACTATCCATTTGGGGCGTTTTGAAGGCCTCTGTTAAGTTTCACGCGAAAACATACTCCCTTTTCTTAAATATAATCGACGATAAGATATTACCATTCCCTGTACTGTTAGGTCGAGACTCACTTAAAATAATAAAGGCTCAATTAGTTCATCAAATAGATGGTAATGTTAAATTTATTGCTGCTAAATCCAAAGATCCTTCCCTTTTCACCGCGAAGACAATACCAAAGCATAACTTAAACAAAAATACTCAAATACCTTCTAATTTAAGTCTTAATCACAATTCAAGTTTAGATAATGAAAGTTTGAATATTGACAACGATATGCAGGGATTCTTGAATGCTATCGAACCAGTGTTAGATGATTCTTTTGAGATAGGAACTGAGTTTGGGTTAGAATCGGCAAAGATATGTGAAAAAGTTATTCAATCCCATTATGTTAGTAAGCAATATGATTACAACACAGCACCTAGATATCGGATGTCTATTAGATTAACCGATACCACTTCGTTTTACTGTTCTCCAAGACGTCTGTCTTACTTTGAGAGAGAGAAAGTTGCGGAGATCGTTGATGATCTGCTTAAGAAAAACGTAATACGTCCGAGCGCCTCAGCTTATGCGTCACCTTTGGTCCTTGTAAAGAAAAAGTCTGGTGATATTCGAATGTGCGTTGAATACCGTGGTTTAAATAAGCGTATCGTCAAAGATAATTTTCCTTTGCCCCTTATTGAAGATTGCTTGGAGTATTTGGAAGGAAAATGTTGTTTCTCTGTGATTGATTTCAAAAGCGGGTTTCATCAAATAGAGGTCGAAGAAAAATCCGTACCGTATACGGCATTTGTTACCCCTCAAGGACAGTATGAGTATCTGAGGATGCCTTTTGGATTGAAGAATGGCCCTGCAGTGTTCCAACGATTTATTTCAGAAACGTTTTCAGACTTTATAAGGAAAAAGAACCTAGTTATTTATATGGACGATATAGTTATAGCGACAAAGACAGTAGATGAGCACTTAGAGATATTAGGAAAACTTTTGGATCGTATTAGTGAATATAATTTGGAGATAAACAGGAAGAAATGTGTATTCTCGATGAAAGAATGTGAGTTCCTGGGGTATAGTATCAGTAAGTTTGGGATAAAACCTAGCGAATCGCATTTAGAAGCTTTGAGAAATTTTCCTGTGCCACAAAATGTTCATACCCTTCACTCATGTTTAGGATTCTTTTCGTATTTTAGACGTTTTGTCCTTTCATTTGCGCGAATAGCTAAACCCTTGACAGAATTATTGAAAAAAGGGGGTCCTTTTCCACTCAATGATGAGCAATTATGTGCATTTAACGAGTTGAAGAATGCTTTAGCTAATCCACCTGTTTTAGCCATTTTCAGTCCTGGTAGAGAAACTGAGCTCCATACAGATGCCAGTGCCCATGGGTTTGGTGCTATATTGTTGCAGCGACAAGATGATGGGAAAATGCATCCTATTTCGTTTTATTCAGGTAAAACCACTGCAGCAGAATCCCGATACCATAGTTATGAGTTGGAAACACTCGCAATAATAATGCGTTGCGCCGTTTTAGAGTGTACCTTGGGCATAGACCGTTTAAAATAATTACTGACTGCAATTCGTTAGTGCAGACACTTAGTAGAAAAGCTATTAATCCTAGGATTGCCAGATGGTCCCTTGAGCTGGAGAACTACGATTATTCAATTATGCATAGACCCGGTGTGAATATGGCCCATGTCGATGCCTTGAGCAGACAAATAGAAGTTGTGAAACTGTTAAAGAATAGTGAGTTAGGCAACGATGAGGACTTGTTAGAAAACCTTGAGCAGAACCGTAGAGATAAAATTTTTGAGAACCATAGAGGCAACCGTAAAGACGAACTTTTAGAAAACCGTAGAGACGAACTTCGAGAAAACCGTAGAGACAACCTAAATAGAAGTAGTGAAGATAGTTTTATTAAAAGCATTTTAGAGATCCGTAGAGACACACCTGTAGATAGTTCGTTAGTAGATAGTTCTTGTAAAGACCCATTAAAGAGAATACGTGTTATGTTAGAGAATCTTCGTGAGGAAGAAGAGAAAGAGAAGGCTGATAAGAATTACATGAACGGTAGTAAAATGGCCTGGGGAGATGGTAAATTAAAGTCTCGTGAGGATGTTTTTCTAAAATCAATACCATGTTAGAGAACCTTCGTGAGGAAGAAGAGAAAGAGAAGGCTGATAAGAATTACATGAGCGGTAGTAAAATGGCCTGGGGAGATGGTAAATTGGAGTCTCGTGAGGATGTTTTTCTAAAATCAATAATCGTAGGAGCAACACCTGACGACGTAGACCTGATTCTACAAACGGAGGAAATGAGAGATGAAAATATAGTCCGATTGAGAGAGAAACTAGAGAGAGGAAACTTGCGTTACTTTGAGTTGAGGGATGGACTAGTATGTAGAAAGAATGGCGATGAGTCTTGTTGTTTATATGTGCCTGTCTGTATGGAAGAACAGCTTATTCGGAAATCTCACGAAAAACTAGGACATTTGGCAGCAGATAAGTGCGTTAAGGATTTGAGAAGGACCTATTGGTTTTCAGAAATGAGAACTAAAGTTGAGTATTTTATTAGAAATTGCCTGTCGTGCATTTTGCATTCAGTGCCGAGATCGATTCATGATAGAACCTTGCATAGTATTCCGAAACCTAGTATTCCGTTTCATACACTCCATATAGATCATTTGGCCCCCTTACCGAGTATAATTTCAAAGAGAAAGCATCTCCTAGTTGTTATTGATGCTTTTACCAAGTTTGTCAAACTCTTTCCGGTAAATACAACTAGTACAAGAGAAGCGAGAGATGCGTTGAGTAAATACTTTGATTTTTATAGTCGGCCCCATAGAATTATATCGGATCGCGGTACTTGTTTTACGTCACTTGAGTTCACCACCTTTTGTCAAGAGCGAGACATTGAGCACATAAAAGTAGCAACTGGAGTACCTCAAGCTAATGGCCAGGTGGAGCGTGTGATCGTGTGTTAACGCCTATGTTAGGGAAATTATCAGAATTACTTAATAAAGTTGAATATGCAATTAATAACGCAGTACATAGTAGCACCCAGGTAGCTCCTAGTGTTTTATTGTTTGGAATAGTACAAAAGGGGCCTATAGTGGATGAGCTTTCTGAGTACTTGGAGAATAAATTCAACGATGAACCTAGAGATCTGGTCAGAATCCGTGAGCATGCAACTGTCAATATTCAAAATTCCCAAAAAAAAAACGAAGATTTTTATAGTAGAAAGCATAGAGCTCCTAGAGAATATCAAGTAGGTGATTATGTGGCCATAAGAAATGTCGATACTACTGCAGGAATTAATAAGAAGTTTGCTCCCAAGTACCGTGGGCCTTATAAAATAAGCCGTGTGTTCGATAATGATAGATACGAAGTCGTTGATATTGATGATTGCCAGTTAACGCAAATGCCATTTGGAGGTGTTTTAGAACCTGCTAGACTTAAGCCTTGGATAAGTAATGTCAATGAAACTGTTGCCCTTTGTTTATAAAGATCGTGGTCGATCTGTAGTCATGTCGGCCGAATGTAAATAGTTTAAATATAGTATAAACTAGATAAGGTAACACTAGAAACTATCATATGTAAATATCGATAAGAACATAAGCACTCGATATATTGTTATCGACGATGCACGATCGAGAGGAGTACGATCACTAATAAAAAGGAACACGAGAAGAGCGTACGTAAAAAATAAAGAGTTTGTTAAAATAAAAAATTTACAGTTAATTCATTAGATTTCGGTGAAGTAGGTATATAAGAGTAATAATTAATTGAACAAAATAAAATAAATTAATAGAATGTTTGAATTAAGCGCCTTAAGCAAAGTACCAATCTGGTAACTCCTTTTCTTTGGTATATAATAGTAATAGTCACTGGCCACACTTAAGTTATTCTTCTTCTTGCCGAATGTTATAATAAGAAAGGGTTGATCTCTCGCGCATAATGTTGTTCCACATAATTATTCCTAGAAACAAATAAACATTACATATATATATCCTGAACGGGTAACGAGCCCTTATTATTTTGTGATACTTATGCACCTTGCGTTGGGGGAAAAATCTCAACATAGAAAAAATAATAAATAATAATAGTCATCTAATAGGAGCTATTTGTGGAATTTAAAAAAAAAACGTTTTTCGCGCTTTTCGCTTTGAAAAATGCCTACTCGAAAAGCTTTCGACCAATTTGAAAAAATCTTGTCGCTTTTTATAGCTTAAAATGTAGCTTACAGGAAAAAAAGAATTTGTTTGTTGCGAATGAGAAATACAACATTTTTGGTTCGAAATATGAAGTTGAACGTCGTTATAACCGGATTCTACTGTATTTAACTAATTTTTTTTTCATTAGAAGTCAGTGGTATTTTACTATTGTGTGGGTTAAGAGACCAGTACTTGCTTTCAATCATCTAATGAAGAATCATTTCTAGAAATTAATTAAATAAAATAATTTACAGGAACTCTTTCAATTACAATTGGTATAAAACTATGATTAGCTCCACAAATTTCTGAACATTGACCATGATATAAACCAGGACGATTAATAAACAAATTTGATTGATTTAATCGGCCAGGAGTTCGGTCAACCTTAACTCCTAAAGCAGGAATTGTTCATGAATGATTGACATCAGCTGCTGTTAGTAAAATTCGAATTTGAGAATTTATAGGTAATACAATTCGGTTATCAACATCTAAAAGTCGAAATCCGTCTGTAGATAATTCATTTGTAGGAATTATGTATGAATCAAATTCAATGTTATTAAAATCTGAATATTCATAACTTCAGTATCATTGATGTCCAATTTTTTTTAAAGTTACTGACGGTTCATTAATTTCATCTAATAAATAAAATAATCGTAAAGAATGCTATGCAATAAAAAATAAAATAATAGTCCCAATTGGGACACGTTGCCTAATTTGAAGGTGTCATTTGCGCATGTATGTGTGCTGCCGATTTGAAAGTTGTGTTCTGCGCGCGAGCTGTTAGCCACACCGGTAACTCAGGTGACGGTGGAAAGATCCTTCTCAGCTTTTAAATTTTGTATTTAATGAGAAACGCACTGTTTTGACTCTTGAGCACATAAAAAATGTATGAAATATATTTAATTTACTTTTACAAATTTATGTTTATCTATTATTTTGTAGTTTTACTTTATTTGTGTTTGTAGGGGGCGTCCATCCGCAAAAGATCTCCTGCCTAGGAAGTAAATTCCCATCGAAAATGATTAATGTTGAAATGAAGAAGGCGGGGGCGCCGTGATGAAATTAGTACGCGCAATGCGCTTCAGCTTTATTCGGCTGTATTCATGTAATAACGAATCTAAGCTTAAACATAGAGGCGCGCTCCCGCCCGCTTTACTCCGTTAAAGCGAGAGCGGGGGATCGCCGGCAGTTGACATCGGATCCAACTCGAGCATCAAATATCAATTTTTATCCCATTTCGAACAATAGTTTGTGTTTGTTTTTAATTTTGTGAGTTTTTAATATATTTTAACATTTTCTTTTACTAATAATTCATCTTATTCTGCAACATTTAATATTTTTTATGACTAATTATTCATTATAAATTTTTTTTATATCATTAAGTGTCCTTACAAAGTCGGAAATTGAAAAACAAGCCTCCAATACAGGCAAAAATCCATGCCCTCCATACAATTTCGTACTGCGCCTGTGTTTGTAGCAGAATTTGCACGAAACAGCGCGTTTTTTACGCTGAGTTTAAAGTATCTATTGCTGCTGAAATTCTTAGGGGCAGGTCGGCGCAGCCGATCTTTTCTTGAATATGATAAAGAATACATTAAAGAACAACACCTCATACGCCAAACCCATCAATCGGTTTCATCATCATTTTTGACATTCCATCAAAGCTGAAAAATATGTAAAAATTTAGTACATCGGTAAAGCAGGTATGTCTTCACGTGGAAAAAATAGTATAATTTTATTCTGCCCTCGTTTTACCGAGATTTGATTACCCTTTCGATAGAGACCATTACCAAGCCGGTCGGTTACATATTTTTCCTAAAAATCGACCGCAAAGTCTGCATTTTGCTAAAGAACAACCTGCTTTTTTTTGCAACCCAAAAAAGGTTAAACTTTGAACAAACTTCATATTTAGAAGCAAAACTATTGTATTTCTCATTCGCAACAAACAATAAGCTACATTTTAAGCTATAAAAAGCGCCAAGACTTTTTCAAATTGGTCGAAAACTTTTCGAGTAGGAATTTTTCAAACGGAATCGCGCCGAAAAACGGTTTTTTGACAATAAATTCAGATTTTGAGGTTTTGTTTTGTGATATATTCGACCAGATAAAACTAGGTCACTTCAAAAGTTCGAAACCACTGTTACACTGTGTAAAAAAAATTTTTTTTTTGTCTCTAAAACTTGTTTATGTTTGTTTTTAAAAGATTTAATATGCACCATATCAGCATTTTAAGAGAAAACAAACGAAAAGTATTGTTCGAAATTGAATAAAAACTGAGAAAACTGCCTCAAAAAACATTTACTTTGATTATAAAATCTACTATTCATCACACATTATTGTGTGACCACTTAATCGAAAGGTAATAAAATTACCTTTCATTTAAAAATATGAAAATATCTCAACTGGTTCAAGAGTTATGATTTTTGTAAAGCACGGTATCCAGATAGAAGAAAACTGTTCCAAAGCAGTGAGAGAGAGCGAGAGGCAAACAGTTTGGAACAGCTTGTCCCCTAGGTCTGTTTCGAAGCGCGGTATTCAATTTAGAATCGAAAATACTAGAAAGGTGCAAGATTTAAGAGATTATTTGAAGGCGCACTTTTAGTATTTCCATAACGCGTCGAGGAAAAGAATAAAAATTTTAATAAAACAGACTGTCCCCGATGTTTGCCTCTCGCTCTGCCCTTCACATATTTCAAAGAATGGATCCCGCCACGAACAATAATGCGTAGAAAAGTCGAATTCAGGAGTTAAAAGAGCAATACAGTCTTAAATAATTTGATGGAGGCATATACAATACTTTGAATTACATAAATATGCATTAAAGAGACATGGGACAAAAAAATAAAAATAAAAATAACAATTAGAATGCGGAGGACAATCTTAAATGGTCCATTGCATATTGTTATGCAACTGGTACAGGTAATCGCAGCTTCTCCTCCATTATAATGGCCGCTGGTGCCATCATGTTTCTTTCTGAACGGGACACGGAACTCAATTCCAATCATCCGAGTTCCTTCCACATGTACTGGGAGCTGTCCAAGACAGGCGCAGCAGCCGGAATGCATGCCAATAGCTAAGGGACAACTATTAATATCATCAAAAGATGGACGTGTCTATTGTTTCAAAGTACGACCGCATCATTGGCGCTCAAAAATTGCCGAATAAGAAGTAAAAAGAGCGGTCACACTTCAAAAGAATAAACATTTTTCCGCTGCGTGACAACTTTTAGAACTGGATACCGTGCTTAAAGCAAAAGTATCTCAACTCCAAGTGTGCGACGTTTCGGCTGACATCCCAGCCCCGGTTGACGTCTTTTCCCGGGGAACCATCCACTTGCGTTCTATGCCTGCCGCCAGGCACATCCAACCATGGAAAATGAATTGAGGCGTAGATTAATTAATTGCCAAACTTAAAGATATTTATAAGATATTTTGCAAAGTTACTTAAAATTTAAAATAAAAATTGTGTTTTTTTCTTTTAATTATTAAGAAAGAAATTAAAAGTAACAACAAATTATTAACTTTTAAATTAAGAAAATAATCTTTTATGTCTAATATTACAGAAATTATAGCTGTTTCGATCTGAGCTAAATATACATTATTTAAAGCATTGCAATTTGATTTTGATTTTATGACGTTTAATGGAAACTAGTTAAATGTCCTCTTATGAATTTGGATTAAGTGGTGAGGTTACTTTGCTAACCTCAAATTACAGCTTAGCTCCCTTTTGTTCCACCCCTCGTTTTAGTAGTAGTCATCGTCTCACCTCAGTACCAGTCAGTGTCATTCCGGCCATGACCCGAGTTGGTAGGCTCCAAAGTGACTCGCTTCTTGCGGGTTAAGTGGCGGGAAGTGCACGTTTAGTGCCTTACAGCTTCTGCTGTGTGGATTGTGGGGTAGGACCCATCTTACGGGCATGGGACGTGAATTTTGGTCTGGACTGAATTCAGAATATCGGTCCCTATTTTCGGTTTTTTCTTCGCTTAGCGCTTAGAATTGCCAATGGCTTCTAGTGCAGATGGAAAGTAAAGTACCAAGAAAATTAGTGATTGTTGACTCCTTCTTATTAACTAACCATCCTTATCTAACCGTTGAACCATGCTTGGCATTACCTTCATTTTTAACCTCATCCATGGTGACGTGAAAAGTGCTGACTTGTTGGGTCAGCTTAATTTTCTCGTACCGAGTTGAAATAGTAGGTCCTATATTTCCTTAGTGTTGCGCCACTGTAGAACGTCCTTTGAATTGCATGAACCCCTTAGAGTATTATGTACAAATTATAACGATTTGTACACAATAAATTCAATCGGAGATAGTCTTCCTAAACTAAAAACAATTATATTATTTACTCACTTAGTACGCATGCAAGCAAACGATCTGGCAGCACGCCAGTATTCACTTCCCCGAATTCCTTTTCTATATTTTCATCTTTCGCGCCTACTAACACCTAACACGTGCTTGGTGTCATACGGGCCACTTGAATGTACTGATGCTTTGCGTAGCGCCAATAACCAAAACTGCTACTTGTTATTTTTATTGTTTTTAACAAAAGTCTCATCTTTGATTGTTCAAAAATCGGAGCCGTTTTTATCTCGAGTCTAAGAGAGAATATAAATATGGCAGTTACTAAACTGGGTCCTGGAATTATTCATTGGTTCAATCTTAACATCTTTAAAATTCAGTTTCCACATCTTTATCCATACTTCTGCATTTTACATTCATACTCTGTTGGCAATGAGCATTAAGAAATATTTAGTTATTTAAATATTTGACTTTGACGACTTTTCCATCCACAGTTTTGGTCTGGTAATCGCAATTTTGGCAAATAAGTTAATAGAAAAGGGATTTGAGGAATCATCGGCACAGGTTCAAAGAGGCACGGAGGATTCCTGTATATTTTTAAAGGACGTGGCAGACCACCTATATCATATAATGGTGTATAACTACCAGGAATTACAGACACATATAAATTATCAGCTTGAAAGTAAGTTCCTAGTAGGGCAATGGTTGTTGATTAACTTATCTTTAAATTCAAGATGCCGATTTGCACCTGTTTAGCGACTTGATGGAAACCTCCAAAATGAATGCTGTACAAGAATTTGCCCGCATTATTGAAAACATGCCGTATGCCCTCGAAAAGATGAAACGCGTGGAGTATTTAGTATCACGATTACGCTTTTTGGCGTCTGAGAATAGAGATAGTAAGTGGCCAATAATCCCATCAATCAAAAATTTAATTATTTCTTATTCCAGGTATGAGGGGTATTGAACGAGGATTTAGATTTATCATGTCAGAAATGCTCAGAAGTGGCATAAGCAATAATCAGTGGAATCGGCAGCAGCATAGATGGAATGTTATTCCATGCCTTCATGTTGATAAGGTAGCTGTTTGGCCATCATTATAACTTTGCAGGGAATTCTAATTTTAGTCAGTAGTTAGCAACGCATTAATGGACTCAATTTCGGCCCTATGTATGTGGATTCTTTCTATACTAATAAGTTTGTAGGAAAAACAACGTATATGCCATTGTTTAGCAATGATTATTAAACACATGAATAGGTTCTATGAATAATCGTATATGCTAAGTTTATTCGGAAATGCAGACTAACTAAAAAAAAACTTTACTTCTAAAAATATACATAGAGGCAGCAACTTTACCGAGGGAAGAAAAAAGGGCAATAAGAGAGAAGCGAAGAGTGCTGCATGGGCAGTGGTACACCTATGCGCGCGTGACTAGGCGCTGACGACCTACTCCGAAGATAATTTCCCGTTGGAAAAGGAACGGTTCCAACTAGTATATCAGAATCGAACGTGCAGAACGGCTAGTTTGGCGACGGCTCTCTTGATTAGACCTGTAGCTGTACGGACCAGAGCTACTCTGATGACGCCGATGATGTTTGACGATTCGTCGCGCCACTTGCTGTTTCTGTGAAGTCGGGACAAATACTGGGTGCACCCTCTCTTCCAAAAGTGTTGCTGCATTTGACATACTCATCATCCCTTCAGATACTATTCAACCAAGTTTGGTGTACTGAAGAGTTGGCAACGTCCTGTCCAAATGAATTTGTTGGAGGGCTCGATAGCTGATGATCAGGTTAAGATGATGAATGATACTAATTTTGATGAAGTAGATGGCAATGGCTAAGAGCTGAAGTGTGGGTCGCATGACGGAGATGTAAATGAGGTGGATGGTGCAAATGGGTCATGATTCATGTGAAATAATGAGTGGTACTTCATACGACAATATCTGCAGCGTGCCGACTTGCATTGCTGCGAACTTTGCCCCTTGCGCAAACAGTTGAGGCAAATTTAAAAAATCGAGAACACCTTGGCTATATTTGTGCAAGTTATTTCCCACCTGCTGGCCTGGAGCTTGAGTTACCAAGGCTTGATCCATGTCCATGTCTTCTCCAAAAACGACTCCATAGCATAGCAGCTCATTTATTGATGAATCCTCTTCCCATTTTCCCGTTTCCTCTGATCCAGCTTTCGAGTGGCGATGTGAATCAGAAGTCCATCCCGAATTATCTGCGCTGTAGCCGCAGATGCGAATTCATGCAAAAGCTGAGCTTCCGAAGACCCTTCTCGAAATATTGCCTCAAACTGTGCCTGAAAATGTAAAACTTTATTATCGAATTGATTTATCAGTAAATTCATAGCCTTTTTATAAATGGCATTCGACGGGTCGAGGGAGCGTATGGTCTCCAGGGCCACGCCGCCTAAACTCGGCCGTAGGTATTGTAATTTTTCAATATCACTTAGCTCATCATCATTTCCGTTGACCGTGGTGAAAGTAGCGATAAAATCCGGCCAGTAGGAGTAGGATCCATGACAACGAGAAATTTCCAAATTCGGGAATAGAAGTTGAATTGGCAGCGCCTGAAGCTGAAAATTGCGACTTTCTTTTAATATTATCGGAGCAGATCGTCAGTACCTAGTCACGCGGCCGTTTAATATTTCGTATAGTATATATACATATGTACATACGCCGTCATACATACAAGTTAACAAGAGTTAACCGCCTTCCCCTCACACCAGCGCCGGTCAGCAACGGAGCGATGACCGCCTGATACCACCTTTCCCCGCACCCCGTGCCGGCCCAGCACGACGAAACCAGCCGTACCAGAGAACTCTGACAATCCACCTTTCCCGCACCCCGCGCCAAGTCAGCACAACGACATCCGCCGTTGGAGCGAACTGCGAACATTGCAGTTCTCACCGTGCTCCAATTACTCGGCCCGCCGGCCGGCTATTGAAGCTTGGTGGCTTCAAATAATAAAACGGCAAGGCAGAACTTTTTGGAGGACCGAACCGCTTGATTGTCTACGAACAAATTGACCGCTTCGTGTGGGCGATCTATGCTCTGCACAAGCTCTGCAGCTTTCCCGATTGCGAATACTTTCGCCTGAAATATGCTGCATTGGCTTGGTAGCTTATACGACAGCATATGCCCGCTCCAACTCCTCCTGCCGTCTTTGTGCCGTCTTTGGTCCTGACCTGTTTTCCAGTCGTCAGGTCCCATTAGTGTTGTTGTTTTAAATCCGGCCACGTCATGGGTATTACGTCGTCAGAAATGCTGCCCGTCGATGCTGAAGGCGGATCCAGGTTCAAGATCATTTCTGCAATCCTGCCCAGAAGGCAGGCGAAGTAGAGAAGGAGCTAGGTCTGGAAACCATAGTGGATGCCCCCCAGGGACTGTCGCTGGACGAGACCGACGATGTAGAGGACAGTGTCCTGCCGTTGACAGTCAACCCGTCGAATGGAGTACCCTTGGGCTGTTCCGCGTCGACGGAACTCCTCATCGCATTGGAACAAGGGTCCGCCGACATAGCTTAGATCCAAAAGCCATGGATTGCATCGGGCAATGCCGTCGCCGGACTAAAGTCTTCAAGTACATCGGGCAATGCCGTCGCCGGACTAAAGTCTTCAAACTACAATCTGTTCTATCCACCACCGGTTACCAAAAACATAACCGCCGTACTTGTACGAAAGGAGCTGCATGCTAACCTTATGTCTTATGACAACGCGGATGACCTGACTGTTGTGATGCTGGAGACCAAGAATAAGCGCCTTTTGGTAGCTTCCTGCTACATGGCACATTACAGAACGGCCCCACCGGAGGAACTCAGGAGCATGGTAGAAGCCAGCCCTAATCACCAGCAATTGTTTGTGGGCAACATAAACGACATAAACGACAGAGGTGAGTCACTCCTAGAGTATTTACTCTCTACTAAGCTATGTATACCAAACGTAGGTCACACCTCTTCAAACGTGCTAGACCTAACATTCGTAAGAGGACAATGTACAATGTTATCAGAATGTAGAGTCCTTGAGAGACCATCCTTCTCAGATCATAAGTAAATACAATTCCAATACGAATTCGAGCACTCTCCGTAAATAGCCGATTTTAGGAACCCCCGGAACACTGACTGGGGAAAGTTTAAGAGAAGTATCACGACAAGACTCGCGAATAGTGCGGGCTCTCCTTATAAAAATAAAAATAAAACAAAAAAATTGAATTTAACGCAAGTGGAGTAAACAATAGCGTTCACCAGAACGCTTTGTGTTAGGAGTGATCAAGTTGGTGGTGATCACTCGTTCCTCTATAACTCTATATATATAACAATTTGTGGAACTTGGAGTATATATTTCATTGGCATTATGAAAAAGGACAAAATTATTATTTATTTACAAATTCATTGTATTAAATTGAATTTTAACATAACTCAAACATAATAATAATAATAATAATAATAATAATAAATATTAGGGAGATCTCCCGACGGAGGCTTGTGATCTTTTGTGTCTATATGACTAATTACTAAGACAAGAGTTTCTTAACCTCCCTTATAAAGGCTAGCAGATCTCTTGTAAAGGCTTACCTGATCTGCGTAGCTGACAGAGAGCCTTTACAGAGCCTACACTCCATTTCCGGAGACAGACGGATATTGTTAAGATGATATTTTTAGAAATGGTGGCCGGTGAGCAAGGCGACCAATAGAATTAGGTCCATCCTGGAACATCCATCACTGTTCCTGTCTAATAGCGGATGGATTAGATCTTTAGCTTGACGACTTGATATCTAATACCTGGATTTCGCTCCTTTAACCCATCTTTCTACCATATCTTTGCTAGCGGCCCACCCTAAGCCACAAAAGGGTTCCAGGCCGTGTAAAGGAGTCGCTGAGCCGACTCTTGCCAGCTCGTCTGCTTTTTTATTGCCGGGAATTCCGGCATGACCGGGAACCCAGCATAAAGTTACGTTGTTCCCGGTGGAGAGCTGCTGGAGGCTGGTCCAGCAGTCTGCGGTTATTTTGGAGCTTATCCTCCAAGAGGATAGAGCTTTGTTCGCCGCTTGACTATCTAGATGATAGCCCTCTCATTCTTTTGTCCAGGATGAGTTTGGAGCAGGCCTCAATTGCATGCATCTCTAATTGAAAGACACTAGACCACATACCCAGTGCCATCGGGACTCTGGTGTTGGGTCCAAAGATCCCCATTCCACCCCTTGCTCAGTTTTGGACCTGTCAGTGAAGCTTAGCTTTCTCTCTTCCAAGTGAACGGACGTGTTTTTTTCTTGCGCTCTCGCTTTGTGTAATATTTTTATAAAAACAACCGGTGTTTTATTGTAATCTTTGATTTTGTGATTAATAAAGATCCCGTTCACTTCTTGTGCATGCAGCTATTCTGTTTTGTGTATTCAATTATTATTAATTCCACATTTTAGTTGTGCTGCTTTTGCATTTTTTGCATTCTTATTTGTGCCATCTCCGTTTAGCTTGCGCCGTCGCGACAGCTAAAAGAAAAGCTTGCTACCACGCTCACCGGCTCACCTGCTCTCTCACTCTCCCGTTTTTTCGGTGCAGCTGCACTCTTACGTACCTTACGCAAAGGTACAGTGGTAAGAACATATAATGTCCGCTATAGTCTGTTCCGCTGAAACCTGTAAAAAGATTACCTCTGCTGATCTTAAAATCGGCTGCTGTGCGACAACATTATGCATTCCAAGTGCATTGGTGTTGGGGCTCGATTGTTAGACGATGTAAGAAAAAAACATCGGTCTGCGGTACTGTTGTGAGGCCTGTCGCGATGTTGAAAGGGAGATGATGTCTTTTATGCGGCAAGCCAAAAACGGCTTAAAGACGTATTATTAAGTTTTCGCAAAACTCAAGATATGTTCTTGGCGCTGGATACTCAATTTAATAGCCTAAAGCTATTAAACGAGTCTCCAAGGCGCAAAAAATCCGCTACTGGTCTGCAGCATCTAGCGGATCCCAACCTCCAGCGGTCGACACTCAACAGCAGCCTCCAGCGACACAGCCCTCGACCTCAGAACCGATTTAAAGAGTTTTGAGATCGAGTAGCAAGAAAGATTCGGCCTCCGAATGTGCTGCTGGAGGGACCGCACCCCCGGACAATCAGTCTGTATCGCCAAAAGCCCTTAGACCTGTCCCACCTGCGAAACAGATTTTTGTTTCGCGGCTTTCCCCTTCTCAGACGTCGGAAGATGTAATTGCCTTTATCCAAGGCAAAACTGGAGCCGAAATTAAGAAAATAAAGGTGAAAAAATTCAAATTCCCTTATGCTAGGGAAACTCGTCTTTCAAAATAAATGTCCCAAACGAACACTTTGACACAATATGTTCGACCTAATTCTGGCCTGAATACGTTGTCGTCAAAGAGTTCGAAACTAAGAAAAGGACACGGCGGCCTGTAGGAATAAGTCTTCCCAGGCCCGACCAGACCACTGCGCCCTCAACGTCTTCCGCCCCAAATAACTAACAAATCCCCTTTCTATTTCCTATCAGAATGCAAAAGGCTTACGTCGTTAGCTTCCCAAATTGTATTCTGATAGTCTCTCGTTTGCTTCCCAGGTTATTGTGTTCACAGAAACCTGGTTAAAGCCGGAGATTCTGAGCTCCGAAGTTTTTCCAGCTGTATTCACGATATACAGGCTGGATCGGCCTATCAGACGTG
>VNJU01008450.1:0-11543 GCA_008042675.1 Drosophila seguyi
TCGCTCGGCGACATTTCATATATACATATAAGATATGCATATAAGCGTCGCAGCGCTGCAGCCTACGCCAGCAGCGCTGCTCATCGAATTAGCCTAAGAAACCATTGTATGTAGAACATAAGAATCATTAACAAAATTGACTCAAAAGGGAGCGAGACCTTACTCGCTCCACAAATAAATAAAACCAAAATCAAAACCAAAAGAACTAAATATGTTATTTATAACAAGGTAGACCTGATCGGCCTCTCAAACTATTCTCAGTAATTAGAAGACCTGATCGGCCTCTAAAACTCTTCTCACTTTGGGTAGACCCGATCGGCCTTTCAATCTATTCTCATTAATTAGAAGACCTGATCGGCCTCTAAAATTCTTCTCAATTTGGGTAGACCTGATTGGCGTTTCAAACTATTATCATTAATTAAAAGACCTGATCGGCCTCTAAAATTCTTCTCACTTTGGGTTGACCTGATCGGCCTTTCAAACTATGCTGAATAATTAGAAGACCTGATCGGCCTCTAAAACTCTTCTCACTTTGGGTAGACCTGATCGGCCTTTCAAACTATTTTCATTAATTAGAAGACCTGATCGGCGTCTACAACTCTTCTCACTTTGGTAGACCTGATCCGCCTCTCAAACTATTCTCAGTAATTAGAAGACCTGATCGGCCTCTCAAACTGTTCTCATTTTGGTGGACCGGATCGGCCTCTCAACTCTTCCCTTTCCCCACTAACCGGGAGGCCGCAACAGCCGCTTCTATTTGTTCCCGTTCCCAGACGTCGGAGAACGCACAACCGGGGGACCGGAAGATTGTGGAGCTGCCATCTCGGGATTCCGGCGTTAATCCTTACACGTTCGGAGACGCGGTACAGCGAGCAGCGGAACAGGACGACAGCGGAGCCGAACGAACCCCGGATTCGCTGCGAAGACAGCAGCCGTCTCAAACGACTGTGAAAAAGATTTTTTTAACTATCAATAAAGACCCGATATCCAAGTACTTTGTAATTATCTCGGCTTCTCATCTGGGAACCGGGTCGGAATCTCTTACAGCAACCCCACCTGAACCAAATATAAATTCCTGAGACGAATCCTGGCCATTCCTAAGCCACCCGAGCACTGACAGATCGTCACAAATTCATGAAAGAATATATGGATTTAGAACATTTGGTTGAAGTGCAGGATGCAGGAAAATATTTCTTACCGCACCAGGCTGTGATTCGCGATTCAAGCCTGACGCCATATTAAGGGTAGTTTTTGACGCTTCAGCAAAAACTACAAATAAAAAAAGTTTGAACGACACAATGTGGGTTGAACTACGAGTTAAAAAAATATTTTGGACATCGTTGTTATATGGAGCAAATGGGAATTTGTCGTCTCAGCGGACATTGAAAAAATGAGCCGGCAAATAAATAAAAAATAATGACGACCAAAAATATCAATACATTTTATGGAGAAATTCTCCAGAAGAGATAATTAAGAATTATAAATTAACAACCGTCACTTACGGAACTGCATTTGCACCATATTTGGCTACCAGAGTTTTGGTAGATATTGCAAATAAATGTAAAAATAAAACTTTAAATAAAATAATAAGTAATGATTTCTATATGGATGACCTAATGACGGAATCTGATTCGGTAGAAGAAGCCAATAAATTAATAAAGTTAATTTCACAAGAATTACAAGAAAATATAAGGATTGCGGATCAGCTGGAAAAAATAGGATTGATTGCCATTTTATCCCCCCTGCAGGACCTCACTTCGGAGGTATTTGGAAAGCTGGGCTAAAGACAATGAAATACCATTTAAAGCGCCTATTCGGCGACACTATTTTGACATTCGAGGAAATGTCAACGCTTGTAGTGTACGTAGTTCGAGAGGTCTTAACTAATCGGTCATTTAGATAGTGAATGTTAATTACTAATAAAGAGGACCTTGTACTTCCCTTGCTAAGGATGCGCACTCTTGCTAGGCTCGGGTCTAGCTCGCCGTAGGTCGGGGTTCTTTTAGCTTGGAAAAATAAAACACGATACTACATTTAATAAGTGTGTCTTATTCACAAAAATAAATCAAAACTGGACTATTAATTGTTAAAATAAATGGATTATGGGTATTACGCATGCACGCAGATAAGCTAAGGATTCTGATGATATAAATATATGTATATAGAGATTTCTTGTTGTTGTTGTATTCGCGACCTTAAAATATCCGCTCCATGGTGTGCGTAAAGTTGGGCCCAAGATCACGTTGACATTGTAGAGCTGTAGGTCAAAGTTTAAAAGATCCTAATTTAAACTTATATTCGAATGCCAAACAAAAAATATAAACACAACCGCTGCGTTGCAGAAGTGCAGCGATAAGTCCCCAGCAGGCCGCTAGCAGCGATACGACGGAATCACTAAGTCGGGCCTTCGCTGGCCAGAGGATTCCCACTGCTTGGCAAGGATGAGGTTCACTTAAAATAAGCGCCTGATCCGTCCAGTCGAATACTCCCGCACAGCTGTATAGCTGAGCTTAGGCCTTCCAATGTAGCTGGCCAACTCGCATCCACATGTGGCAGGTTACGTAATCGGTCGACTGAAGGTTATGTCGCCCCTTGACCACTGGCTGGAGCGAAACTGGGTCCAAAGTGAGGGTGACGCGGTGGTCGGTGAAAATGGCGGAGTGGCGGAGTGGGCTAAGGGACGGCTGTAGAGCCGAAAAATATGCCCTAATCGAGGCTTAAGCCTCCATCACGCCTTGGGGTCCAATCCCTATGAAAACTGAGTTAAAATTGGAACTCACTATTCTACACTTATTTACCTTTTCCACAAATCACACACAATTTATTTTAAATATCCCACTCTTGTTTAACTCGGATTAAATATTTATAACAAAATGTAATCTCCACGTGAACTTGGAGTTTAATTAGGTTAGGTTGATTAGATCGGAAGGCCCTCACGGGGCCGCGCATAGGCCAGTATGGCCCCTAGCTATCCGAAAGTTCCTGTATAGACCTAGAGAGTGTTCGCGCCGTTTTCGAAATCTTTAAGGATTGGCTTCTTCTTGGAGGCATCTTCTAGCGATGCCAGAACCGGAGCGCCCAGGTACTTCATTCTTGCCCTTGTTAGGGCCGGACATTTGCAAATGAGATGCTCCAAGGTTTCTGTTGCCTCAGATTCCTCACATTTCCGGCATTTGGCGTTGTCGGTAATGCCCAGCTTGACTGCATGTGCCGCAGCTAGGCAGTGACCTATGAGAATTCCCACTAACAGTCTGCAGTCCTTCGTTGGTAGATGCAGTACGTAGTGGCTAAGCTTTTCGTTGTGCGCTTTGCACATGGCTTTTGCTGTTTTACAGGTTGTGGAAGTTCTCTTCCATCTGCTTGCAGCTCGTAGGTCAGCCCGCCTCTCTAGTTCGCTTTGGAGCGTTCTAAGGGAGACAGGAACGTTTTCTGTTCTTTCATTCGGCAGTCCGACGCCTTCCTTTGCAAGTTCATCTGCCGTCTCGTTACCATCGATGCCCCGGTGGCTGAGAACCCAGTATATCCGCACTGACATGGTCGTGCTAAGGATATCTAGTGCCTCCCTGCTTGCCAGTACACTTTTGGAACTGACCGCTGACGATTGCATGGATCTTATCGCCGCCTGACTGTCTACGTACAAGTTGACCGCTTCATATGGGCGATCAATGTTCTGCGCAAGCTCTGCCGCTTTCCCTATGGCGATTACTTTCGCCTGGAAAATGCTGCATTGGCTTGGTAGCTTATACGACAGCCTTATTTCAGGGTCTGTACAGTATATGCCCGCTCCAACTCCTCCCTCCATCTTGGAGCCGTCGGTGTATATATTGAGGTGTTGAGCATGGTTCTGACCTGTTTTCCAGTCGTCAGGTCCCAGGAAGGTTGTTGTTTTTGTATCCGGGCACGTTCTGGTTAGTAGTCAGATGTACTGCTCATGTCTTGACCAATTGAACTAGATACATGTTCCCTGATGCAACCAGGCGTTGTGCTGCCTTTCCCGCAGTCAGTTGATCGATACCGTTTATGATTTCGAGTGCTCTTGTGGGGGTTGATCTTAGTGCCCCTGTTATGCAGAGCAGTGCCTACCGCTAAGTTCTCTCCATAAGCCTGTAATATGTTTTCTTTTCCATGGCTTGCCACCACACTAAGACTCCATACAGCAGAGTTGAACGCACCACCGAGATGTAAATCGAGTGCATTAGAGCGGCTGAGAGATCCCATGAGCTGCGAAGCATCTTCTTGTATGCATATAACGATTGGTGGCCTTCTTTACCCTCTCCAGTACAGTGGGCTTCGATGTCAGCTTGCTGTCTAATACAATGCCGAGGTATTTAACTTGTGTTTTCGGGGTCAGCCTGGTTGTGCTAATTTTCGGGGGACCCATAGCGGTTCCTTGTATCCCTTGGTGAAGTGAATGAGGTCCGTGTTGTCTGCGTTGATACTGAGTACGACATTACTCGCCCACTCACATAGCTGCCTGAGTGTTGATTCCATAATCGAGCTGAGGGTCAATGGACAAACTCCCATGATAATTATGCTTATGTCGTCAATATAGGCTGTTATCTTTGGGGCCTTCCTTTTGAATCTTTTGATCAGGTCGTCCACCACCATATTCTACAGGAGAGGTGACAGGACCCCGCCTGTTCCTGTTCCTTTCACCATGGAGGCGGTGCCCCAATCGGATTGTACCCGCCTACAGCTTAGAAAATTTCTTATCGACATGCGGTCCATTATAGCGTCTGTGGTAACGTTGTTAAATGGTCCGGATATATCCACGAACACTCCGAGAGCATATTCTTTATTGTGCAGGGCCTGTAGTCCTTGGGGCTCACGTGACTGCTTTTCCCCGCTTTTGGCAGGAAGACAATCCTAGAGGTCCTCCATTGAATAGGGATATAGCCCGTGCTTAGGAATGGACGGGATTAGCTCCCTGTCCACCACCTCCAGCTGGGCCCCCTCCCACAACGCCTCCAATTGGCAGACCGTTTGTATCAGCCACTTTCTCGTCGGGTCATCCCTGCACTTCGGGATTTCTACACCGTTCAGCCACCCAGCACCATCAAAAGTGGGCATGGGGCCTCGGAGTCTTTCTCCATCAGTGCAAGCAATGATTCGACGAGTCGTGCATGCACCAACCTCCACCGCGGCTCGGTCATTTTGCCGGCTTCATCGCTTCTGTCAATGAGTGCCACGATCAAGTGTGGTTTGGTCACCTCACTGACTTTCATCGTCGTCTCCTGCTTCCTCGCTTTCTGGGGAGGTGCTGCCACCTTAGGCCTGCGTCGCCGCTTGCTCCCCGGTGCGTCCTTTTTGGCGCTCTCGGCCGAGCGTTGCCTCTTGTTGGCAAGCGACTCCTCCACCTTGTTGGCGAATCCGCCCATTGACGTCATGTGTGGGAGGTTGGCGAAGTGCAGCCTGCCCTCTGCGACCCATTGCTCAGCCCAGGTAAGCTTTGCTTTCTCCTGTGGGCGGCTTTTGTTTGGAGCCGGGTCTGGATGCGTAGGGCAGCCTTGTACTGCGCCTTAGCCTTCATCCCCTCTCTTAAACGCTTTGGCCCGACCCTGCGCGGGGAGCTGGTGCCAGGTTTCGGCGAGCGGAGAAGGCTTTCCTCCTCTTCTTTAGAGAGCTGCACGCTCTCCAGGTCCGAGTCTGTATCGACTACGGCACCTGAGCGGCTTAGCTTCCCTTGCGCTGTAGTGGCAGTAGCATTGCAACTGACTTGACCTGCTCCCGTCAAATCAGAGGTGTGACCGCTGGCGACACGCAGAGGGGATTGCTCCCCTCCGTCCCCGCCGGTGGTAGCAGTCACGCCTTCCACCGACGTTTGGGCTGATATCCCAGCCCGAGTTGAGGTCCTTTCTGTGTCCATTCAGAAAAATAAACTGGTTAGTTTTCCGGGGAACCACCCACTTGCGTTTTATGCCTATCCACCAGGCTTGCGTTTTATGCCTAACCGCCAGGTACCTCCACCCATGGCAGGTGGTTCACTTCCTCCGGCTTTTGAGCGGGAGGAATTAAACCGCTGCCTTAGCTAGACACGGGGCTAGCAGCAGCGTTGTCCGGGATAATACAGTGCCCATTGCCCAGACGGCACCCTCTTGGAGGGTTCAGATGAAGGATTTTCGCCAACCGAGGTCTCTAAGGATAAGGTAAATAATTTTAAAAGGGGATTGCACAGGGCGTCGGCACAATACCTAAGCACACAGCCAGGTATTCCGTCGGGACCAGGCGAATAAACGGGCTTTACACGGTGAAGATCTGAAAGGATAGAGCTTTCGTTTAAATTAGGACTGAAAATTAAGTTTGGCTTTGGCATGGTGTTAGAATAAGTCCGATTTGCGTCGGTGGAATTAGAGTAAGTGGTTTTAAAAACTGCGCAAACAGATCGGCAATTGCCTGATCATTTTTTACGGTAGTATTTTCAAAGGAAAGCGAGGAAGGATGAGTAATAGGCCTACGTTTGGTGTTAACAAAATTATAAAACTGTTTAGGGTCCTCAGAGAACTGGGCCTTACAACGAGTCAAATAATTTTGTAACACTTCGCGTTCAGCACGGTAAATCTCGACCGAACAGACAAATAAGAGATAAAAAAGAGGACAGATTGAAAACACTTACGTTTATATTTAGAATACGACTCAACTCTTTAGTAAACCAAGGAGGCTTATTCGAGGTTGACGGATAGTATAACGGAACACATTCAGGAAAAAAATGAATTCATGGCAATGTACAAAGTATCCACGGCTTCAGCCATGTCAGTGCACCTGTATAGATCGGACCAATTTAAATCAGATATGAAGTTATTCAGCCGTTCGAAGTCTGTCTTGCGAAAGCAGAGAACTTTTTTGGCTGGACGATCAGAAATATTCTGTGACTCAGTCCCAATGTCGATAGTCACATCGAAAGTTGGATGATAGGGTTCTTCGGGTAGCGCCAGCGGCGCCGCCCTGGCTAAACTAACTCTTGCCGGGTCTGAGACGAAACAGAGATCAAGCAAGCGCTCTAGGGAATTTCGTACATGATTGACTTGAGACAGCGAAATGTAAAACAAGCCAGAAATAAAATCATGCTGTGTGGTGGTAAAAAGTGTATTGGAGGAATTGGTTGGGGACCAAATAGCCCCTGGGATATTAAAATCACCAAGAACTACTAAATGGTCCCTATCCGAAAGTCGATAGGAAACCATCTGAATTGCGAAAAGATGGTTAAAATAAATAGGGAGTGCCGACATAGGAGGAATGTAGGAACAAGTAATAAAAATAGCAACTGGTCTGCAGCATACAGACGGATCCCTAAACCCCGCTGCGTGCTCCCAACAGCAATGTACTTGGAATGTACAATGTTGTCGCACAGCCAGCAGCCGATTGTAAGATCAGCAGAGGTAATAACATTTTGACAGGTATTAACACCACAGACAACAGCGGAAATTATTTGCACTTACCACTGTACCTTTGCGTGAGGAGAGATAAGAGTGCAGCTGCACCGAAAAAACGGGAGAGTGAGAGAGCGGGTGAGCGCGGAAGCAAGCTTTTAGTTTAGCTGTCGCGACGGCGCAAGCTAAACGGAGAAGGCACAAAGAGGAATGCAAAAAATGCAAAAGCAAACACTAGCAGCACAACTAATTGTGAAATTAATAATAATTTAATACAGAGAACAGAATAGCTGCATGCACACGAAGTGAACGGGATTTTTATTAATGACAAAATCAAAGAATTAGAATAAAACACCGGTTGTTTTTATAAAAAAAATACACAAAACGAGAGCGCAAGAAAAAAACACGTCCATTCACTTGGAAGAGAGAAAGCCGAGTATGTAAATTATGTAATTTAGAATGGTCAAGCGAATGCCAACACGCATTTGAATACCTTAAAGAAAAGCTTATGCACCCCAAATTATTACATTTTCGCAAAGAATTTTGCATTATAACTGATGCTAGTAATCAAGCTTGCGGAGCGGTTCTAACTCAGAACCGTGACGGGATTCAGCTCCCAATAGCTTATGCATCTCGTTCATTCACAAAGGGAAAGAAAAGCAAAGGGAAAGGAAAGCAATAGGAGTACAACGGAACAAGAACTAGCGGCAATTCATTGGGCAATTACCCATTTTAGACCATACATTTATGGCAAATTTTCCACATTAACATATCTAGCATGCGGCTAGAGCTTGGAGAATACGACTTCACTGTAGAATACCTAAAGGGAAAGGATAATTTCGTAGCAGACGCACTTTCGCGTATAAATATAAAAGAACTCAAAGACATGCAGCATAAAGTCCTGAAAGTCACTACCAGGCAACAAAGTAGACATGATAAAAACAGTAACAAATAAGGAACTATTGCCTAGGAAAAGTATCCAAAATGTATCTAAGCCCAACGTACACGAAGTCATAACAAATGATGAAGTACGAAAATTAGTGACCTTGCGAATAAATGAATCTATTTGTTTACTGTAACGAGATAAAGTTATTGCAAGAATTGATGTTGTCGGTATATTTACCAATGGAATTGTAGATTTAGGTCAGTTCTTCCGAAGGGTTGAAATGCAAGCCGGTATGCTAAAAATCAACCAACTCAAATCTCCGTCAGGTGGAAAAATCTTTGAAATCAATAAAAGTAGCGCTACTCCAGCCGGTGACCATTATACAAACTGAAAAAGAGATACAATCAATACTGTCTACATTTCTTGACGATCCAATTCAAGGAGGTCATACAGGCATTACCAAAACGCTAGCGAAAATAAAAAGACACTATTATTGGAGAAATATGACTCGTCATATAAAAGAGTACATACGTAGATGTCATAAATGCCAAATGTTAAAAACAACGACACATACACCCCAATGACTAACACAGAAACCCCAACAAATGCTTTCGATATAGTGATAGTGGACACCGTTGGTCCACTACCAAAATCAGAATATGGCAATGAATACATCGTCACACTTATATGTGATTTAAAAAAATATCTGGTAGCCATAACAATCGCAAACAAGAGCGCAAATACTGTCGCGAAAGCTATATTCGAAAATTTTATACTAAAGTACGGTCCATCTTCATTGGAATGAAGACCTTCATTTCGGACATGGTACCGAGTATAAAAACAAAGTAATTTTAGATATGTGTAAATATATGAAGATTGAAAATCTTATATCCACCGCATAGCACCACCAGACTTTAGAGACAATAGAACGAAGTCATAGAAAATTCAATGAATACATTCGTTCATACATTTCTGCAGACAAAACTAATTGGAACGTTTGGATACAGTATTTTACCTATTGTTTTAACAGAACACCATCAGTAACGCATAAATACTGTCCATATGAACTAGTCTTTGGTAGATTACCAAGACAGTTCGTAGATTTTAATAAAATAGATAGAGTAGAATAATTATATAATGTAGATTACTCTAAGGAAACAAAATTAAGATTAAAAATAGCATATAACAGAGCTAGACTTATGTTAGAAAAAGCTAAGTCTTATAGGAAACAAAATTAATATAAGAAAACTTCAGATTTTGAATACAAAATTGGAGATAAAGTTACACTAAGAAACGAAGCTGGTCATACGTTAGATCCAGTATATTTAGGTCCTTATACGGTAGAAAGCATAGACAGATATAACATTATAATTAGGGATAAAAAGAAAAACAAAACATAACAAAATTCAATATACAAAAAAAAAAATAAAAAAAAAAAATAATAATAAAAATTTGTTTGTCATTACACACAAATGCTTTGAGACAAACTATGGCTAATAACTAAGTATTTAATAAAAAACAAATCAATATCATTTCAAAAAAATTATATATTTTGTAAAACAATATATTAATAAACTAAATGACTACATTTAGTACGTAATTTCTTTAAAACGGGAGGTGTAGCATATCTACCCTACCAATACAATAAATGATTGGGTATAACTTAGCGTTAATACATTGAGACGCTTTGTCACAATAAATATAAATATACAAATACCCAAAAGACCACCAACAACTATATAAGCATTCCAGCACCCAAGTAATACGATCTAACAGAAGAAAAGAAATCTTTTCGCATAGCAGTGGTGACTGAGAGGATCTTTCACAATATAAGCATTTGGTGACTGAGAGGACCTTTTGTAGGGTATTATAATTTTAGTCAGAAGTTTGCAAGACAGTGAAGAGGACATTTCCGACCCATAAAGTATGTATATTCTTGATCATCATCAACAGCCGAGTCGATCTAGCCATGTCCATCTCTCCGTCTGTCCTTCTGTCCGTCTGTCCGTCTGTCCGTCTGTATGTCTGTCCGTCTGTCCGTCTGTCCGTCCGCCCGTCCGTCCGTCCGTCCGTCCGTTTCTACGCAAACTAGTCCCTCAGTTTTAAAGCTATCTAAATGAAACTTTTCTATATGCTCTCGACTATCTACTATCTAAGTCGGAACCGGCCGGATCGGACGACTATATTATATAGCTGCCATAGGAACGATCGGTAAGTTTTAATGAACAAAATTATAACTTAGCCAATTTTGAAGATATTTGCATACAATTTGAGATTCGTCCAATTTGTATTATTCTAGAATTTGGCTTTTAATTTTATCAAAATCGGACAGCTATATCATATAGCTTCCACAGGACCGATCGGGGAATTTTGAGGAAAAAATCTAATTTAGCCAATTTTCCACATATTTTCATAAAATTTAGGATTTGGCCATTTTGTATTATTACAGGTCTTCGGTTTTTATTTTGTTGCTCGCAACATTTAGTTCGTTCGCAACATTTTTCGCTGGCAACATTTGTCTCTCGCAACATTTTATTATTGCAGTACCCGAGAAAGCGAAAAAGTAAGAACATTTTTCCTTTCTTCTACTTACTGGAAGGGTATTTAAACTTGTGCTTGCCGAAGTTAGCTTCCTTTCTTGTTTTTTATTGATTTAAGATTTTTCGTATTCTGAGTAGAATGTTTTGTATTGTTATAAATAAAATATTTAGTTCTTTTAGTTCTGATTTTGGTTTTATTTATTTGTGGAGCGAGTAAGGTCTCGCTCCCTTTTGAATCAATTTTGTTAATGAATCTTATGTTCTACATACAATGGTTTCTTAGGCTAATTCGATGAGCAGCGCTGCCGGCGTAGGCTGCAGCGCTGCGACGCTTATATGCATATCTTATATGTATATATGAAATGTCGCCGAGCGACGGCGCTAGAGGAGGAGGAGGAGTGCTGTAGCGTGCGATCAGCATTTGGCCAGCGTGGGAATGCTGCCTATGCATTTATTTATGTGGACGCTCGAATTACGCTCGCACTTGGGCTGGACTGTTTATGCAACTGAGTGTAACAATGTGTTTGTGTGTTATTATTACAGTGAGCCATTGCTATATGGGTATGCTACATCTCCCTCCTTTTGAAAAATAACGTAATTTTATGAAGTTATTTTATTAGATTTTACCTAAAAGATTAAATTTTTTTTTTATGTGTATAAGCTTAAAAATTATATGAATGTGTATATATTTATATAAGATAAGTATAGTTTTTTTTGTTTATATGTATATATTTATTTATATATATATAT
>VNJU01008452.1:0-10985 GCA_008042675.1 Drosophila seguyi
GCGGAATGTTTACGTGAGGGGCCACTGTGCCGCCTCTGCGCATAGAGCTTTCGCTCCCGTCCGCGCTCGCCCCGCTTAAGCGCACGCTCTCGGCCGCCCCTGTGCCCACTCGCTCCGGAGCTCGGGTTGTAACCGAGCTATGCGGTCGGCTGCCGTTGATCTCGCGCGCTCGCTTTGGCGAAGCAAAGCAAGCTAGAGCGCGGCTTTAGTTTTAGGCTTAGAGTTAGTTCCATGTATGAAGCCGATTAAACTGCATGAATTTGCCCACGACGCCCCCGCTTCTTCTTCTTTCCCTGGATAAATGGGTTTTTCTACTCTTGCCCTGCGCCGTGGGAAATTTGTTTTAACACCCGGCAATCTTCGGTGGACTACTAAGGCCCCCCTACAAACAATTTTCTATCAATGGTTCCTTTTCATTATTTCTTCTCAATCTTTCGCATATTTCACACGCATATACCACTTCCTTATTTTGTACTTTCATGTTCTGCCAGAAATAAAGTTTACGTTCCCGCGCGAGTGTTTTCTCAATGCGTAAATGTGACTCATGCTTCTGCTTAATGATCTGGCCCTGCAATTTATCTGGAATTACTACTAATCTACCTGAACGAAATAGAAGACCTTGTTCAAAATGCAACTCTGATTTGTTGTTTAATTTGTGAAAAGAAGGCCAGCCATTTTACAAATGGCCAAAATTACAAACGTTTCTATAATTTTCATCTTTTTCCAGAATTCTAAGGTAACAATTGTAGTATTCTTCCGATAAACAAGCTTCACGAGTTATTACATTACAATATTAATTCTGGTATCTAACTTTCTTTAGGTAATTGAGCTCGTGATAAACAATCTGCTACTAACATATCCCTACCTGGCTTGTATTTTACAGACATTTTTGGGTACTTAAGCAGATACAAAAGCATTCTTTCTAATCGCATTGTCACTGAGTCAATATCCCGCCCAAGAAGGACTCCAAGAGGCTTATGATCACTTTCCACTACAAATTCTCGGCCATAAATGTAGTAATGAAATCTCTCACATGCAAAAACAATTGCAAGAAGATCCTTCTCAATCTGTGCCCACTTTTGCTCACTCTTTGTAAGCGTGCGAGAAGCAAAACTAACAAGGTGGCCATTCTGTATGATGACCATCCTTAGAAGCGTCAGTTTGAATAGTTACATGTTGTGAATTATCATATACAGCTAGAACAGGGCCTCGATATAATTTTAAGCAAATCATCCAGCTCCTTTTGGTGCTCATTATTACACTTAAATGAGGTGTCTATTCTAGTCAGTTTCCTAAGGTTTGCCATTCTGGATGACAAATCTGGAATGAATTTCGCCAAATATTTGAACAAACCAAGAATACGCAACACACCTGACTTGTTTTCCCGAGTTTTAATATTGTGAATTGCTTCAAGATATATAATTAAAATATATATAACATTCGGTATGTCTCCGAAAGTTTGCACCATATTGCGTTGAAACATTTCCGGGGCACTACTAATTCCAAATGGAACCCGGTTAAACTTATACCTTCCAAACGGTCTCATAAATGTCGTTAAGTCAGAGCTTTTGTCATCTAATTCCATTTGCCAGAACCCGACAAATCTAGATAAGTAAATACTTTCTTTTTGTTTAATTCCATCATAAAATCATCTATGGTAGGAATTAAGTAATGCTCTCTTTTAATTGCATTATTTAATGGTTTTGGGTCTAAACAGAGTCTGAGTTTCCATTCGGTTTTCTACAATTTGCAAATTATTTACCCAATTTGAAGGATATGTAACCGGCGAAATAATTCCACTCGTCACCATAGCATTCAGTTCCCGCTCTAATGCACCCAAAAACTCAACGGAAATTTGTTTTTAATAGTTAAACACAGGTTTAGCATCGTCCCTCAAAACAATAGACTGCTTATTTGCCAGCTTGCCAAGCGCCTCAAACAATTATTAAATTTAATTCTTACGAAGATTTCAAAACGATAATTGGTTCACATTTTGAATCAACTACCAAAAACTCAATACTTTTACACGTTGTTGAATTTAAATCAGAGCAACTTATTTGAACTAATCCATAATTATTTACTTTAACATTATTGTAGTCAAAAATAAGAAAATTTTTGCCTTTTAACTTCAAGATTTAAACTCTTAACAATGTGACAGATTGTCCATTAACTTGAAAAGTTTTCGTCCATTTAACTTTTTTAAATCCGCACTCACTTATTCTAGGAATTAATGAATTATTATTTCTATATTTACGTTGTACCAGTTTGTTGTTGTTGTTGTTACCTGATTCTATCCAGTTGATTGAAGCTCCAGTGCTCTTTTACCATCCACATCAGCTTGTTTGTTGGTATTGTCGTCCACACGTTTACTTGTTTGCTTGTAGTTGCTTACACGTTTGTCCTGCTTGCAATATTTTGCAAAATGCCCTGTTTTGTTGCATTTGAAACAAGTTCTTTATACCCCAGAATGGGGAAAGTGCCCTAATCCCTAGGAACGGAGGACTCTTTGTCCTCCACAGGTAGGAAAAAACCTTGTGGACAGGGCGTTTTATAATGCCGCGAGACGTACGGATCTCAACGACTCGAATGCGGTCGTCGGCTCCTGGAAGGGCAGAAACGTGGTAAATGATAGATTGTCCTCCTTGACAACTACCATATCGTCGACTTGGAGGTTCCTGGTCGGAAATTGCCATTTATTTCATTTATGGAGTTCTTTAAGATACTCCTCTTTCCACCGTGCACTAAACTGCTGATGTTGTGCCTTGAGGTGTTGCCATCGATTTATTATCGACATGGCTTCGCCCTTTATCTCGGGCTCAGCAGTTGAAAGCAACGGCCCTCCAATAAGGAAATGGCCTGGTGTGAGGGCCAGCAAGTCTGCGGGATCTTCGGACATAGGGGGGTCTAGAATTGAGGCAAGCCTCGATCTTAGCGAGAAGCGTCGCCAGCTCCTCAAACGTATATTTGCGGGTGGACGTCGATTTGTGGAAAAGGGTTTTGAAACTTTTTACCCCCGCTTCCCACAAACCCCCCATATGTGGAGCCCCTGGTGGGATGAACCGCCAGACGAGTCCCTGATGTCTATATGCATCAGTTACAGACTCTTTGACGGCTTGAAGAAAGTCCCTGGAAATCAAAGTTGCTGCCCCCACAAAGGTCTTACCATTATCCGAATGGACCCGCTGAGGACAACCGCGCCTCGCTACGAAACGAGCAAAGCAAATTTCTCGGTAGTGAGATCGGAGGTGGGTTCCAAATGGATAGCCTTCATGGAAAAACACACAAACACACAAACATATCCCTTCGTTATGAGACACGCTCTCCCCGTATAATTTTTAATCTCGAACGGGCCGGCATAGTCGATACCCGTGTAGGTGAACGCCCGCGAGAAGGAGATTCTATCTGTCGGGAGATCGCCCATCAGCTCTGTTTGCAGTCTTTTCTTGTAAATCGTGCAAATCTTACATGGATTGACCAGAGCCTTCACCAGATTCTTGATTTTAGGAATCCAATACTTCGATCGGATCAGGCGTACAATCAATTGACTACTGCCGTGAAGAGTAATCTGGTGAGTAAATTGGACGATGAGGCGCGACAGTATACAGTCGTAGGGAAGAATAATCGGATGACGTTCATCATATTGCAGAGCTTTAAAGGCAGTGAGGCGGCCGCAAGCCTTTAAAAGGCCGTGCTGGTCAATGAATGGAAACAAATTCAACAACGGACTTGACACTTGAAGGGGCCTTTTCTCGGTCAGATGCTTCAGCTCTTGGCCATATGCTCTGCGCTGCGCAGTGGAGGTCAGAGTTCATTCTGCCTCTCGGATCTCTTCACTAGTAGGTCGTGAATTGGGCAAGGACGAAACTTTGCGGCAGCGCTTAAGGAAGCGTTGAACATAGGCCAGAACTCGAAGGGCCTTGTCCAATTTGGAAAAACGCTCGAGGAAGTCGATAGACGGGCCCTTGACAAAATGCACTTTGACCGCGCGCTGCTCTAGTTCAGTCACTGGAAGAGTGTCGCTTTGCGCTGGCCATAGCTTTCGTGGCCCTTGCAGCCACTCTGGTCCGTGCCACCAGAGATGATTTCCTGCCAACTCATTTAGGGATATGCCTCGACTGGCTAGACCGGCGAAGTTTTGTTCAGATCGAACGTCTGCCCAACAGTCGACTGGTGTCGCCTGCGTGATCTTGGCAACTCTGTTGGCCACAAACGTGGTCCAGTTACACGCAGGCTTTCGCAACCAGGTGCGAAAGGATTGCCGTCACCATTTCGGTTAACAGTACGGCACCACAGAGCTCTAGCCGAGGAAGGGACTCGGTTTTTACCGGAGCCACTCGTGTTTTGGCGGTAAGCAGACGAGTCAGGATCTTTTGCCCCATCTCGACGCGGAGGTAGATAGCCGCTCCATAGGCTTTCTGAAACGAGTCGCAGAATCCGTGTTGCTCTATAGTTACCTCCGGCTGATACCAGAGCCATCTCGGAACGCGGATCTGTTTGAGGTCGGAATACTCATCTAAGAACAATTGCCACCTCTGACTCATTTCGGTGGGAAGCTTATCGTCCCAGCCTAAGTCCTGCGTGAACATTTTGGAACGGATAATGAACGGCGCAAGCCGTTCTACCGCACGATGAGGAAGATGATAGATCGAAGAATTGTTAGTCGACGGAACTTCTTTCATATGACCCAGATCCAGGTACTCCTGGATCACGCTGTCATATTGCTCTTTTAGGGGAGAGTCTCTTTTTAAACGATTTTCGTTTCTAAGAAACTGAGCCAACGCATCCTAAATATCCTAAATTGGATTCGGAATTCTCGGGGTCACAGAACGGGAGCGTCACCACGTACCTGGCCCAGGAGCGAGCCGCAAATATTTTGTCGGGTGCCATCCATCATTATGGACGGTAGAATGTCAGCCCCGATCAAAACATCAACTTGAAAGCTCTCAAAAAAGGTAGGATCTGCCAGCGGAGTGTGGGCAGGTCCTTCAATGAATCCCGATTGATCGGGTAGGAGGGGAGTTTGCCCGATAGTTCCGGAAGTTCCGGACGTACGCCGCGGTGTCTAATTGTAGACCTGGCTTAGACGGAGAGCGAATCCCGAAATGACACAGCTTCGAGGACTTCGCGGAGACAGAATGATTTAGCCCGGAGACTTGGGTCTGGATGTAACGGAATGGCAACTTTATGAGGTTAAACAGGCGTTCTGAAATGAACGTCGGCTCTGAACCCGAGTCGATTAAGGCTCGTGCTCGTTAGTTCGTCCCCAAATGGCACACATCAATGATCGCTGTGCTCAGTAGAACGGCTGAAGTGCCGGAAACGAAAAAAGTTTGCACTGCTGAAGGGCTTGCCGATGCATTTCTGCTGGAGGGTCTCAGAGACTGCTGTGTAGGGGGCGAGGAGGTTGAGGAATTCGCATTGTCGGAATTTGGGGGGCTGGGATGCAGCAGCGTATGGTGCCTGCCCTTACAGGTAAAACAGCTGTGTGTGCTCGTGCAGTCACGTAGCTGATGACCTCTTGCGAAACAATTTAGACATAGCTGCTTCTTTTTTATGTAGCCGGAACGCGCGTCAACAGGCATTTGGAGAAAACGCGGGCACAATCTTACCGGATGGTTCTCCTTGGAGCATAAGTCACACCCTTCTGTTTGGTCCTGACCTTGGTCTCGAAGGATTGAAGCTTTTTTGGAACTGCCTGAGTCGGTTTCATATCTTCGATGGCTTCCAATGTCCGATATCTTTCGCTCAGGAAGGCATTCATTTCTTCCCAAGCTGCAATTTCGCATTTGGCATTTGAGGATTGTTCCCATAAGGAAAGAGTCTGCTTTGGCAGTTTGCTCGCGCAAAGGAAAACCAAAACACAATCTCAGTTGTCTGTGTATACGTGAGAATGCGCTAGCGCTGTTAAACACGCCTGAATCATGGATTGTAGCTCCTTTAGAGCATGACCAGATTCTTGCGAAATTGAACTCAAGCTAAAAGGGAGCTTGAGCTGGCTGTTGACTAAAAGTCGCTTGTTTTAGAACCGATCTCGAAGCGCGTCCCACGCCGAAGCAAAGCCGTCATTCGTGAGAGGAGATTTCGAAACGATGGCTTTTCCTTGTCGCATGGAGGTAAGTGGCAGCCTAACGAAATTAGCGGCTGAGAGGGTGCTTGCGCGACTTGAGGCGTTGCTCTGTCAATGGTTTCGCCAATTTGTGCTCCACATAACTCGTATACTGAGTAGCAGTAGTCATATTTGGCCAGGAGAAGAGGCACTGTGCTAAGGGATCCTTCTTGGGCAATTAGGTCAGAGCATGTTTCGTATTCTCTTTCCACTTTGTCCCATAAGGTTAGCACCTGTTGCAGACGGACTTGCAACGTATGTAAGGACGGAGAGGCCTGATCAGGGGTGTTGATCTTTGCTTCGAAAAGGCTTATGCGATCGCTGACGGCGATGAATTTATGCAACACAGCGGTTGCGGACGTTGGTTGCTCTGGGGGTGCCATTTTGTGGTAGCGCGTGTGACTCGGAGGAATTCAGTCCCGACAGAAGAGGGATTTTCGGGCTTTATCGATAGAGAAGACTCGCTCGACGCTTTCGTCACTGGTCGGGAAATGACAATCTGAGGAGTTGTCTTCGAGATGGTCGATGGAAACTCCCTTGCTCTTGGAGTGGAAGTCGCGGTTCTGACCCTTGGACTAGCGGACTTGGGTGCTGGCTTACCGCGAGCGGGTAGCGGGTTTAGTTTTGTTTCTTTTCCAGGCGCGGATGTCACTTTCTTTTCTCCCTCTAGGGGCATGCTCAGCTGTGCCCTAGGAGAAGGAAGGCAAGGAGGCCTGCATCCCGCAAAAAATGTGGAAGTGAAAAGAAACTATCAAAAGTCACCCGGATCTGGATGGAAAAAGTAAATCCCGTCGGAATTCGGGAAAAAGTTGTAATGGGGATCTTGGATATTGGAGCACGAAAGAAAAAATCTCTCTCTTTGTGAAATAACACCCCAATAGATTTTCGATTTACCGAAAAAATATTAAATCAAGCCCAAAATAGCTATAATTCGGTACAAAAATAGCTAAAACACGAAACAATAGCTCAATTGAAATAAAAATATAAAATAGCTAAAATTCCGTACGAAAAGTAGCTAGGACGAAGAACGTGACTAGCTAGAATGAATCACCATCAATAGCTAGACTAAAGTCCAAAATAGTCAAATTTCAAATGAACAAAAAACACAAAATAGCTAGAACGACGTACCAAATCAAAAAAAAAATTAATATATATAACAAAACTAGCGAAAAAATGGAAACTCTAGAAAATCTAGAAAATAGCAAAAAAAATATATATAAACAGCCATGCTCCGGTAATCGAATTCGTTAAATTTTTTCGATTTCGATTTGAAATCGAAAAATCGGTGCTCTGGTTTTAGAAATCGTAAAATTTTTTTCGATTTGTAAAACGGGCCCCTTTGTCCGGCCGAAATGAAAAGTAAATGGCTTTTTTTATATCAAATCAGTTCTTATTTAACAAGGGAAATAAAATAGTTTACTCAGTGGGGGTATTGATGTCTTTTCCACACCGCCACAAGATCATTCTCATGTAATTATATTATAAGAAATTTATTTCTGACCCAATCTCAAATTTGACAAACCAAATTTTGCCGTCGGCAACAAGAAATTTCAATTTGGCCAAATGTCGATAAATAACTCGCCGAAACTTATCGCGAAGGCTGCCATACTGTTGGTGAAACGAAACAGGCTGGTAAAAGTTCATATAAAATTTAAATGTGTTGCATTCTAACGGCGATCGATAGCCGCGGGCGAAACAAAAATCGTCCGGAATGACCACCGAAAGTGGGTTGGCAGAGCCGAAGGGGAAATTGGACCCAGTAGGCGAGGTTGGCAGTCCCACGAGGAGGAGGGGAAGGAGAACTCAGCAAGAGCGCCCCCTACCGTCCACACCCAAGAAAAGTGGAAGTGTGGATGGTATGTGGAGAGAGGAGCACACAGATGGAGTGCATCCCCGCACACCAAGGCAGGAATAGAGCACTGGCCTTGAAATCGGTTCTCGACCTATGGAAGGGAGAGGAAGAAAAAAAAAAGAGAGTAGGAAAGGGAACCGGCAGAACCGAGCCCATATATAGTGCAAGGTAACCGCCATGTGGTCCAGTGAAAATAAGCCATCGAACCGCCGGTCACAAACCAAAAAAAATGTTTAGATATATATATAAATCCTCGCGAGATTTGTGAGTTCGGGTTAGGTTGGAGGTGAGAGCTCCAGATATTAATCGAGTGTTTTCAGAGAAAGTAACCAAAAGAACCAGGAAGAAAAAACCCGATCCGGAGATCGACGTGGGGAAGGAGATAACTAGGCGGCCGGAAGCGAGAAAAAAATTGTGAGTCCGTTCCGAAAGGGAACTAAAAAAAATTATTTATGAGATCTGGGTTTCAGGGGGGCGGAAACGCATTTCCACGACCCCGGGATATCCTCATTTTTGGACCCGGGGAGACCTTTTTCTTGGACCCGTGGTCGTTTCCTGGTCGGATCGACTCCAACCTTAAAGCCCGTCCGATTGAGCGAAACAAGCCACCAAGATTTACTTATTTATACAACCTATTTAATTATAATTAACTATTTATTTATTTATTCATATTTATTGATTTATTTATTTAACTTATTTAAGTGTTATTTAAATATGTGCCAGTGCTAAAGATTATTTGTTAATTTATGTGATCTATTCGTCTGTGTGTTATTATTTATTTATTTATTTATTTTGGTGGCTATTAATATGCCATAAAAACACACACATATTCATAAAAAAAGACGATAGAACTTACAAATAGCACGTGAACATGTATTAAACGAAAAAGGCAGTCAAAATAACACTATGATCAATTAAATGAACAAAAAATTCAACACAAAAAACAACAAATGTAAAAACAATTGAATCGCGCCGAGTCCAAGTAATTTTAGAATCTAAATCTTATCAATATCCGTGAGAAGGCCAGGCCGATCCTGTGTAGGGGTATGGACCTTTGTAGAGTAGACATTACAGACCCATCTCAGCCCCTGATCCTCATTGGAGCTCCAGTTAGGCAGGAATGGCGGATGAGCCGGTAGCCTGGGAGAAGCCAACGGACATGCCAGGGAGATCCTCGAGGTGGACATGGACGGATCTCAGGTAGGGAGGGTGCGTCGGGGTCAGTTCCAGCAAAGACCCGAATCTGCGTCGTTGAGTCTTGTGTTAGTCGATCACTTGTAGTTTTGTTGATGTTTTGTTTGTGGATTCCATGTCGATTGGAATGTATGGTGCGACCTGTGGGCACAGGGGAAAAATCAGCCCTGATGGTGACTGGCTAGCCGGCATTGCCCCTACAAAAAAAGCAGGCCGTAACAAATGAATTCTTAAATAAATATTGTTTATAAATACTGCCAGTTCCTTTAATTACTTTAGTGGTCAAAATGCAGTTAGAAAGTAATTGTGAACATCGGAATTAAGACTGTGGAAAATGTGGCAGCTCTATTGTGTGGGAAACTGCTTAAACAGCTGTGTTAAGTTAACTTCATGTCTTAAAATGTGTGTAAAACTATATTTTTTTTATTTAATTCGAGTATGCGATGAGCTACTATATTCAGGGAAAGCACAAATCTAGCAGTAAGTAATTTAAACATTCCGATAGCAAAACGATAGCAAAAATTTTGCAAAAACCGGAGCACCCAAAATCGAAATCGAAAAATTTTGGCCAAATCGAAATCGAAAAAAAAATTACGATTACCGGAGCATGACTGATAGTGTCCGATTTCGTCGGGGGTTGATTGGGTCGCTGTGGTCGAAGGAGTGGTTGGTGTTGTTGTTGCTGTCGTTGCTCCCAAGAAGAAGAAGACGGCGGGGGGAACTTCAAGACACTTTATTTGCACACTTCAAATTAAAGACTAACTTAAACCTAACATTAGAAAAGCTACGGGACCGCGGAGTGGTGAATCTCTTGCCGGCTGGAAGGAGGGAGAGTGAGAAGAGAGCAGCAGAGAGCGGGCAGCTGTGCTTGCGAGCGAAGGCGAAAGCTTTGAGGGCAAGCGCTGGCCGCTTACACTGCCGCTCCGCTGTTCGCGCCCTTCTGGCGTGAACACATAATGTTCCTTGATCTAGTAGCATTTTTTGCACCTTTTTGTCTTATGCAATATAGAACTTTGGATTTTTATATGTCG
This sequence comes from Drosophila seguyi, assembly GCA_008042675.1. Classification (NCBI taxonomy): domain Eukaryota; kingdom Metazoa; phylum Arthropoda; class Insecta; order Diptera; family Drosophilidae; genus Drosophila; species Drosophila seguyi. The sequence continues at coordinate 10,184 of VNJU01008452.1, forward strand.
TAAAGCCACTACTTTCAATAAGAATTAGGTTCAATTTAAGCTATGTAAACGAAATAAGTCCCCAAATTTTAAGAGTTATTTCGTAGGGGAAAACAACCGAATTTGAAAAATAAGTTACAACCTAATTAAAAAAAATATATATATATATTGTATTTTTATACCCTGTACCGTAGGTACATAGGTATATTAATTTTGTGCAAATGTATGTAACAGGCAGAAGGAAGCATTTCCGACCCCATAAAGTATATATATTCTTGATCAGCATCAACAGCCAAGTCGATATAGCCATGTCTGTCTGTCCGTCTGTATGAACGCCTAGCAACTACTCTCAGCAACTACAAGAGCTAGAGCCACCAAATTCGCTATGTAGGTCGGAATGTTTTGCACGCAGATCAAGTTTGTTTCAGATTTTAAAATTTCCCTCCCACTCCCCCGCAAATCAATAAAAAACGTTTTGCAGCCACAAATATTACCATAGATCTTTTTTTTGTGCATAGGCATGCATATGTAGTACATGTATCAATACCGAAAATCTGGTAAAGATCGGATAAAAAACACAAAAGTTATTTACTTATCAGTTTGTTATCATTTTGGCAGCTAGCAACAGGAGCTTCCCAAAAAACAACAACAAAACTATTGAGCGCAAGAAACTAACTCCCGTGCGCAAGAAAGAGAGGGTTATCTCTGTCTCTGTCTTGCACACGCAAGTTCATGAGATGGTGGTGGTTTTGAAAAGAGCGAGTTTGTTTACATTTCTCTAATAGGCAAAAGTCGCGATCAGCTGATTTTTGTTTATCGTTGT
>VNJU01008453.1:0-12347 GCA_008042675.1 Drosophila seguyi
AAGCTCGCCTCTCCTCGTACGTATAAGCCATTCTTCATCTGCTGAACTTTGAGATTTCTTTTCTGTTTTCTGTATTTTTGTTTTCTTTGTTTTTGTTTCCAAAGCTAAATGGCTGAGGTCATCTCTTTTCGCTTTTCATAACTTCAGGTGTTTGAAAAAATAGCCAAAAAATTCACATGGTGTCACCTGCGTGCAGTATTCGATTGCGATCTTAATAATTTCAGCAGAAATAATGATTGTCTTCCAGCTTGGAATGTGTGATATTATGTACTATAATGCATAATTCATATTATTGATTCATCACCTATGTAATAGTATAGAATATGGTCTTTGATCGCTGTAATTTTACCTATTTGTACCTGTGGGCAGATTCCGTATTGCTTTTTCGGTGGCCCTCTTGGGGTATGATTTTTCAGTCGATTCTTGTAATTATTTGATAGAGGCTCGGGAATGAAATGCGATTCTGTTGTCTTGTGTCTGCTCACGGCTGCTGGACTGAACTGGACTGGACTGGACCATGTTGGACACGCGGTCCCTTGGGAGTGTTCGCCTAAGCCGGCAAGTGCATACCAATTATATTCCAGTTTGACTGGCAGAACGCCATATAAAGGGAGCTGGATCACGAATTTACAATGCACTACACACAACACAACACGGCACAAAAAAAAAGAAAATATATAAAAAAACGAAAAGATGACGCAGGCAGGTAGCAGCCGCCCTGCCCTTTTGTTTATGCCACTCGTCGGCTCTTAAACTTCGATGCAAAAGATTGCAAATAAATTTACGCTGATTGCAGATTCCGATATTGCATTCTTTTCTCTTTCAATTCGTTTTTTGTATGGCTTTAAAATTGAATTTACTATCTGAGAAACGAATCGATTCGTCTTGAAATCGCTTTGTCATCGTAGGAAACAGGAGTTCTTGCTTTTCTCTGGGGAATGTATCTCTGCGGAATTCCTCTAACAAATCAGAAAGTGATATTTACGTTAATTCAGCTGAAAAGCCTGCCATAATTCGATAACTGTGAAAACGTTCTTCCCATAATTCTAATTAATTTCAATTAATGAATTGGAATTTCTTCTCTTCGTGCTTATTAAACAATCACTGGGAAATTATTTATGAATGTCTTGGGTTAATGGTTCTATATATTATCCAAATGGGAGCCCGTCCCAGCTATATTATGTGCTATTTTTCCTGCAGAGTGGCACATGAGCAATTTAGCACGTTTATTTGCAAGGTTTTTTGCTAAATAATTCACCTTACAGGGGTTCTCTTGGACGTATGTATCTGTATGTAGCACGTTTCCGCTTTGTTTTATGCTTTTTGCCACTGCTGATGGTGCTTTCTAATATGTCAACAGTTCTGTAATTGAACGTTATTAGTCTAAATACGTGATTAAAAGCCGGCAGGCCATGCTGCGATCATGGTCATCATGATGATCTGGGTACTGGGTTCTGGGATCTGGGGATCCGCTCTCAACATGCTACGAATACTCGTATTCCTGCAGCTATAGCTATTGTTGCCGCTGGAGCTAGAGCCGGGAGCTGGGAGCTGGAGATGGAGCGCTGAAAACATGTTCGCTACCACTTCATTAGTGTTCAGTATGTAGTTGTAGTTGCCGCTGTCGCGCCGGGAAGACTATGCACATTCACCTGACTGACTCTCCCAGCACTGGGAAAAATTCTAGATTACTTTCGAAGATTTCTATGATTTCTGTAAGCTGGTTTATATGGAAGATATAGCTAATATGTGAATGAGGATGATTATTCTTTAAGAAAATAGGTACTTTTAGCAACTTTTTATGAGAAATAAACATTTTAAAATATATTTAAAGTTCCCTAGCTATTTGATTTTATTTTTAATCAAAGACTGAAATCAAATCACGCCATAAATAGCAATAAATTCCCCAACTTTTCATAGTTTCACTCATCATTCAATCATTTTTCAAGATCAATTATGTTTTCAAGATGTTTTCAAGCCTGACTTGACCTCGTAACCCTTTTCAGCTTCCATATCATAGCCATGTTTTGTAATACCAATTATTTGATCATTAAAAACCCATTGGATGATGCACTAAATGTCATTCAAGAAACTCAAATTCTTGTGTGAAAAACCCACAAAACTTTAGATACCAAATCCGATCATCAGATTGAAGTTAATTTTCTTTCGGTGCAGCGGTGACTATAACGTGATAGTCCGTTTGGCACCCGGTCCCCGAGTCCAACGACAGAGGGGAAACTATGGCGAGAAATGCGGGCAAAACTTCGGGCAAACCCGGCGAGGCGACAAAGAGATGTTCGTGTCGGGGACGCTGAAAAATGTCCATTTACGAGCACTATTTACTCACCTCGGGAACGGTAACCTCGTAGGGCGTGTTCATGAAACGCGGCGCGTTGTCGTTTATGTCCGACACCCGAACAATAATGGGAATGTTTCGCTTCTTGTTCGTCGATCGGATGGTGCAGGAGACCTGCAGGAGAAACGATTTGGGATGCAAGTACCCCATATTTTCATAAGTATCTTTGCATTTTTCCAGTCCGGAAAATTATATATTGATATAAAAATGAGGGTTACCCCATTTACCTGAAACACTATGTGACTTAGGTTCTCCTCATCACGATCGAGCGGCTCCAGGAGCTGCAGTTTCTTGCCATTCAAACGAAACGTTGGCTGGCCTTTGGGGAAGACTAAATTCAAAGCGATTTCCGTCTCCGGATCCCCGAAAATCGGCAGCTCTGGCGGATTGGTCGGCTGTCCGATGACTGTAAAGAGAAAAGCGTTGCATTATTGATTTTTGCTAGTAAAAGTTTAATAAATAAAGCTGGGTTATGGGCACACAACGGAGGTAGTAGTAGCTCTGAGCCGGCGAACGAGAAAACTGCAGACAGCAGCGGCAGCGACAGCCTTTCTCTTTGCATTTTTGGGGTCAAGTTGCAGCCATCACACGGGGATGTATGTGCATGTACATACATTATACGTAAATGCATCATGCATGTACGTAGATATACATATTTTATGCGTTGTCGTTATTGTTTAAAAGGTGATTTAGGGGATATTACAAATGTTTTATAATGAATGAGATTTGTTTTATCAAAATGCATATTTAATATCAATTAAAAGCTTTGAAGTTTGTCTATTTTTACTCTATTTCTGTTATGTAGCAAACTGATTTCGTTATTTAAATAACAAAAATATGGATATTTAGGTATTACCTTGATTATAACCCTTATTATTATGACCCTTAAATTCTCAATAAAAAGGTATTAAAGATTGCGTTATTTAAATAACAAATATATGGTTATTTTAGGTATTACCTTAATTATAACCCTTATTATTATGACCCTTAAATTCTTTATAAAAAGGTCTTAAAGATTTTTTCCGCCTTGATTATTATAATGACTATTTCTATATCGCCTTTACTTAAAATTAGATTGCTTTTTAAGTGGCCCCATGATTCTGACCAAAATCAGGCATGAAAGCCATTGAGAATGCAGTTGGCCAGTGGACGCTAATAAGCATGTAAACATTACAATGTTGCACAGTGCACTATGCTATAGGCCATACATGATATTAATTTTTTTTCTAGTCTGACGTGCTCTGCCAAGCTCTGATGATGTCGGTGCCCATGTACCGAACACGTTTGGCCATTATAATTACGGTGTGTTGCACCTTTCGTGCTATTAGTCTATGATCTTGAAGTCGAGGTTTTGTCTCACAGAGTTTTGCTAAAAAAAACTTGTATGGAAATTTTGTGGAGTTGGGAAATACAAAAGTATATATAGACAACGAATTTATTTTTTAAAGCTACCTGTAAGTGCTTAAGTCATCAAGTTTTTGGCCAGACTCTTGACAAATTCTTCATAAAATATGAATTTTTTTTAAATATAATGTTTACTTACAGTTCTCTCGGCTCTCTTCTATATCCAGTATTATGTTTGTCTGCCCAGTTTCCACTTCGCACATCTGCGACTTTCCCAAAACCGCCGAACACAAAAGGATCAGAAGCCCGAAAAATCCGAGACCTTGCTGGGGCGTGAGGTTTCTTCTGGCAGCCATATTTCTGCAAATAAAAACGAATACATCTTGTTAAATATATATATTAGGCAATGTCTCTGATTTGAATATATATATCTTTGAGCTGCTAACAGCTTAACCTACGCGGATAAGCCCACACATCCCATCTGGCGATGGAGATGGCGATGGCGACGGAGACCCAAGACCCAAGATCCAGCTCCAAATGTCTTCTGCGCAAGTCGCTTTGCATGCAAAGACGGCTTCTCATGCCTTAAATGGCGTGATATCAATATGCAATAAACAATTTAACAAACTTGGCGTTGTCTTAGCGCGGTTGCGGTTGAGGTTGCGTTTTGCGTTTGAGTTCTTTTCTTATCCGAAAATATATGCACGTATATGGAAATGTGGAAATCCAAGAAGATGCAAAGCATCCGAAGACCTGCAGAGGTTAGCCAGCTGTTTTCTAGATGAAAGTATTACTATGGGCTATATTTAAGCTTCATTTTGTTGTGATAAATATATAGAATTTTTTAAGTAAGCAAAAAAACAAATATTGATATTATCTACATTCCATCACGTTATTTTCCCTTGAGTTCAACGACTTCAAAATTAAATATTAATCCTTTTTATATAAAGTCTAAGAAATTATTTTAAATTGAAAGTGCTGGCGCAAAAGTAAGACATATAATTTCCTTGAAAATCGCTGACTGAATTGAAAATTGTTCACACTCAGCTGCAGTTCAGCATTTATGGGACGGAAAGAACCTGCAACAGCTTATTGAACTTGTTGTTGGGCCCGGAAAATGTGGACGGAAAAAGTTCCCAACCGAGCATACCGAGAGGGAGCATACATTTTTTAATAAAGTGGCAAACCGCTCGCTACCAACTAAACAACGGCAGTTTTAGGCCCCGAGATCAGGTGCAGACTCACTGCACTCCGCGCACACCTCGCCAAGCGCCTAAATGGCCAAATGGCTAAATGGCCAAACGGCCTGACTGCCCGATCAAGTTGCGGCTGGGTTACAGTTAGAATTGTATTGCAGAGGCCACTTCTTCTGGCGGCGGGGCGGCTTCTATCCCTAGGTTCTCCTCATCGGCCACATCCGCTGAAACCACGGGCTCTGCTCCTCGCCGCCTCCCGCCTCCCGCCTCCTGCCTCGTCGCCTCTGCGGCCAAGACTCGTTGGCACCACCACCAGGAGTTGTGAGTGAGTCTCGCGTATCCGTTACTCGGATCGTTTGTTTAATGAAACGCAATGAAATTAATCTTCAAGTTCTTTGCCATTCCGCGAAAGGTATTTCACTTCGAAAGGAATTTAGCTGGCTGCCATTGTGAAAGCCTGGGTTTATAACACAAAAAATCAATGGAAAATACTTAATACTTGTGATATAAAGAAATTCTATAAATGTAAATAAATATAGAACAGGAGAAAAAATGGAAATCATCATAGCTTTTTTATAACCAAGTAAAGTTTGAGGTTTTAAAATCTTAATAAAAAGGTAAAAAGACTTTTTAGGGCAACTAAAAAACTTTTAAAGAGGGTTGATACTTATACTTGTAATATACAAATTCTATAAATATCTTATCATAATAAATAATATTTAATAACACAAAAGAAGTATCCAAAAATTCTGCTTTAAAAATTTAAATTAAAAAGCTACAAAAACCTTTCTTGCCAAGGAAGTACATTTTCTTTGTATATATTTTCCCAAATTTCATTAAAAACTTAGAAAGTTTCGCACATATACCTATATTTAGCTTGTGTGAACTAACCTAAAGAGTTAATTCAATGCAAACAAAGAAAAAATATTTTAAAAGCCCGCCTCTTATTTGAAAGTCTTCTCTTTTTTCGCACAACAAATGTTTACTTCCGAGCTGAAGACAAACAATTTGTTGAACAATGCATAAATTAAAGAAGCAAGGTAGCATAGCCATAGAAAAGTTTCTCGATTGTAAGATAAAGTTCAATCAACTAAGTAATTAGGGGAATTCCCAGGCTTTTTGTTAAGATTATTTCGCTATTTGTAAAATTGGGAAAAGTTTGACAGTATTGTTAATTGAATATCTTTGTTCTGCTTGTATTAATTTTAATATAAATATTCCTAAATATTCCTTTAAATGAAAAAATTAAATTGGAACTACAATTACTATATAATTCTGATAGTTTCTTTGCTAACACCCATTAATAATTTCCCAAAGCGTAACACTTTTTTTAGTTCATTAACCATCCAGGTGTTAGGCCTAGATTTAATCAACTATTAACTTAATAAATCATAAATAGTAAGCTTTAAGTTTTGCAACTTTGTCTGCATAAGAATTTTCACGATTGAACCCATTTTTCGTAACCAGATCTTATGTTGGCTTCGATTGCCTAATATGTGCATGTGAACGCAGCCATAAAAACCCATTTGAACAACCCAATAAAAATGTGTTATTATGTTTAATGTTTTTTATTTATTTATAATCTCAGATCTTAATCACATTTGTCGTAATTGACAGAGCGATTGGAGAAAATATATATCTTGGAAATCGTAAAAGCCTCGGCTCTATTGCATAACTGTCGAGATATCACATTGTATTGATATGGCATAAATGCCTCGTTGTTCCTGTTTCGAGATTCGTGAAAATCCTCCGCTTTCACTGGACACTTCGAGTGGGGGGTATATAAAGTCGAAAAATATAAACAAAAGTCACAGTGAAGCCACCGCAGAAAGTCACTTTGCTGATTATGTTCAGAGAGCTCCAACCGGAAACTTATAGAAAAAGAGCCGAATGTGCCAAACTGGTTTGCAAAATAAACGAAAGCCGAGGTATCGCTTTGAATGCCTTGCCTGGTGCCTGTTGCCTGCTGCCTGCTGCTCTATGTAGTGTGTAGTGTGTAGTGTGTGGTGTATAGTGTGTTGTGCTGGCTGGGTGCAGATACTCGCACAAGAAACCTGTTGCTTATTGATGCTGTTTTTGCCAACATTTTCTAGTTTTGAATGTGGTACAATACGTACCGAACTTAAATCTCAAAATCTGTTGGAATGCGAACGATGGTTGCCACACACAAATCTTAAATAAACAAGAAAGGAACGAGCCATTGGATATCTGAGGGGGGAGACCGAATCCGGGGATACCCTGGCATACCGAATAGCATCTAATCTTTTATGGCAACCTTTCAACAAAGTTAAGTAAGAGTTATGTGCTAGAAAAAATACAATAGCGACAACGAATTGGGTACTAAAGTATTGATTTTTATTGCTGAGGGAATTATCGTTGGTTGCCTTAAAGATGTGATGTAATGCGAAATAAAAATAAATCATTAAATTTGTAAGAGAATATTTGTTTTTTTGTATTTTGTATTTTCTTTTGCGGTTCTGCAAAAATCAGTAAAAGGTTTTGATACCCTAAAGGGTTGATTGGTTAAATTCTAATCGTTCTAATGAACTCAGCAAGTATCTTAATGTTTCTTTTGGTTGTTAACTTTCATGATATTTCCTTTTTCCTACAACTAAAACCCTTAACTGCTGAGTAACAGGTATAATCTTAAAGTTTGTTTGTTAAAATGTTCATCAATTATGATTCGCACGTTTTGTTTTCTACAAGAATTCATTAAATCTTTCATTTTGAGCTATGAAAGCTTTAGAGAAAATTGGCATAATAATAAGTTCAATGTTCGCCATATCCGGCTTACTTTATTATTTAATTTAAATCGAAGAAAATTTGTGTAAATGTTTGTAAAATAAAAATCCTGAGACCCCGCCACTGGCGAAAACTGTAAAATGATTAAAATTTCAGCTTAATAAACACCTTAAAGGCATTTAATCAGATTAAGATTAATCTTTTTTGGTGACATACGAACTTTGAAATAAAACCGGTCAATGATGCGGTTTTTGTGTTTATTTTTTAACCCCATTCGCCTTTATACATCTTACGAAATAGAGTCATCATCATTAGCGTATAACTTTAAATAATTATAAATTAATTACTAAATATATTGCTTAAATTACTTACCGTTTAAAGATTCTAATTGTTGCAATTGAGTAAAATATTTATGCTAAGTGTGTGTATCCAACGTGAAAAATGACACACGCCGTTAACAAAGGAATTCGTTATCCTTTATTACATTTCGAACAGGTGATTATTTAAAGGTGTATTTGCTGGCAGCCCATGTGCTGAATATGAAATAATAATTATAAAAAAACACACGCGTTAGGTTTTGTGCTAAAACAGGTTAATAATTTGCGTTATTTATGGGTTTTGCGGCGGAAACTCTTTTCAAATTCAACTAAGAAGTTTTTATGATCTCAGCGCTTGGCATAAGTTGGCGATTATATTATTTTTGTTCAATCTAAACTCCCGATTTACGCTCGCCTTTTGGGCTTAATTAGAAAATATAATATTTCGCGAAAAAGGTAATAAACAAAGCGCTGCGTGGGAGCCTTGTGGCGTGTAGTAAAAGTAGCATGGCAACTTGATTTATCAGTGGTCTATATGGCCTTTACACGAGTGTATATGTTTTTCTTACACAAATCTCGGCAATACGTGACCTCATTGGCCGATCTGAGACAGGCTATATTTCGACTGTTTCTTTGCTAATGCCGCAAATATATATACATATATATTAAAAGTCCAGGCGGCATTTTACTACCACGATCACGTTCACATTCCACATTGTGGTTTCATTATGGTTCTATATCCTCCTTTCCCCCAAAGTGCTGATGATGATGGGGTAAGTTGTGTGAATTTTTCGCTGTTTGTTTTTTACTACACTGCTGTGAATCGAGTAAACAACAAATTGGCAAGAGAAAGTCTTGCTTTCGGGTTTCACACACCAGCATATAAACGGTTTTTATTTTTTTTCTTCTTCTCAACTATGGATGCTCCTCCACAGATTCGGGTTTTCTTTGTTATTTAAACGAGGATTATTTCATGTTTGGTGTTCACTTTGCAGAGATTAACTCATACATTGTTGGGGTAATAATTATACATTTAAAACCATATATATATTGTGTATCTCTGCCGATTGTGTATTCTTCACATCTCACACGTCTTCGCCGCCTCGGTCTCGATAAACGGTCGGGCGAAGGTATTGTATTTCTGAACTTTACACACATTTCTTGGGCGATAACTCTTGAAAAATTAGCTCTTGGGCATATTCATACCAGCAGCAGCAGCCTCAAAACCGGTATCGCGGGAGCCACCTAAAATCCGAATAGGTAGGTACACTGCGCGAAAGCGTCTCCGTCTACGTCTGCGTGGTTGCGCGTGCGCGTTGCTTTACGTGAGCGGATGGAATGAAACTGTTTCGTTTCGCTGTTACCTGTTCGGGCAACAAGTGGGCGCTACCTGGGGAACGGAATGGAATGGCATGGCATGGGCTGGGATTGGAACTAGACTCGTTGGCATATCGCTGCTGTTGCGGTAAAACTGGTTTTCGGACTAGTTTAACAGCTGATACAACACACAGCACATAGCTAGATATACACCGAAATCCGAAGTACTCCCGATGCTGGGATGCGAAAGGTATCGGCGGCGCACAGGTACGCCGCGATCTGCAGGTGCATGTAGGTATGTTTTTCGGTAAAGGCCTGCTAACAGCCTCTGTTAAGCCAAAGGTAAATAAAAAGACCACCATGTTTCATTTCCATAGGAGTAGGCAGTGGAACCAGTTTAGTGCTTTTTTCCCCCCTTTCCCTGCCATATATATATTTCTCTTTCTTTCCTTTTTGTTTTAGCTGCATTTGCCGTGCTGTGTTCGAGGCTGTGTTAAAGTTTTTATTAAAATGTTTTAGGCGATGTAGCCGCGATTTTGTGCAGCAATCGACGTCGGAGCAGCCCGCTCACTGCGCCAGTGCATGTGCATGAATGAAGTTCACTAAAGGGGCAGACAGCATTTTTGTACCTGTCAGCCAGCCCCAGTCTCGGCTCCAGCCCAAGCCATAGCCCCAACCTGGCAGTCGTATGCATATTCCACTTCCATTTCCACTCCATTGTGCGGGGACAATGAGACAGTTTGCTGTGCTTTGCCACAGAATCCGCCATTATCATCATTGTGAGGCGTCGACGATTGTACAAAAATAGTATTATAAATTGGGAGATAATAAAATTGTATTAAAATAATATTAATATAATTATATTTTATATAATACAGATCAAATAATGATAGTCTTAATTTTTATATACAAATTAAGAGATATAAATTAAGAGAGTACAAGTAACAAAATTGCTTAAAGAATTGTCGAGATATTCCCATAGAATCCCTTCCAAAATTAACCCACAAGAGTTTTAATAAAGAAAAGAGGCATATTATATTAATTAATTCAAAAACCTTATCATAATTTTATTTTTCTGCATACCTCAAACTCTTTACTTTACCTATTTATAGTATCTTAAGAATAAATATATTGGTTAACAAGTTAAAAATAATTAAAAAAAAAAAATAGGAAATACATTTATTATATTAACAAATTTAATAAGAATCCTTTTACATGCATGTTAATATTTCAGCGCCTTTACTAATAACTTAATATATATTTTAATGAGCTCCTTATTCTGCATAATTGCTCATAATAATTTAAATAATCCTAAACGAGTGAAAGATGTACATTAACTTCCCATCACGACAGGAAGTTCGCGGTGCCAAAAATTTATGCGATGCTGCTGTGTCTTCACTCCCATATTTTTTTTTTTAATTCACGCAAAGAGAAAGTGCTAGAGCTAGAGCTGGAGAGGGCTTTCAGCAAGATGTTGTACACCATTAGTCACTTTACTGTTTCTTAACAACCCAAGTTCATTTAATATACAGCTCTGGGCATCTCTTGTGCAGAATTCCCGGGCCCGGAAGATTAATTGGGGCTAAAGCCAAGGCCCACGGTCTCTTTTTTACATGAAGCGCAGAGGAGGCATGTTCTTTTTTCCTTCTTTATTATAAACGCGTAGTTTCTTCTTGCGAAATTTATTGGCGGGCTTGGGATTACCATAATGTGTGTTAGCGTTTGGCTTTGTCTTCCGGCTTTGTCGACAGTTTTACAATTTGAATGTCCCATTTTTACGATATTATAATCTGAGACGTTCGTTGTGTGTCGATCATTTTTGTTCATTTCAAGTTCAGTCCCATTGACTGCTGATTTGGGTCGGTTTGGTAACACTATACTCTTTTGGCAGCTTTATTTTTTAAGGTTAATAAATTAGGTGAAAATATTTTCATATTTTCTTTTAAATAGTATTAAAATAAAGAACTTATATATTATAGAAAGAGGTTCTTATTTTTTCTCTTTAAATTTGTATAAATTGTATTTTAATTTTTATTTTATATTTGTTTAAATCTGCTTAAACATGCATTCTGTTGTACCGGATATGAAGCAGTTTAACGTGTCAGCCGAAATTGTATGGTTTCGCTGAATCCATAAGCTTGAATTGCTGTTTAAGATGTTCTGAAATCATTTTACCTTCTCAGGAATTTTTATGGAACTGCTACACAACGTAAAGTGTAAGCAAGAGAAAGAAAGAACCCATAACAAAAAATACAACCCTTAAAAAAGGTAAAAATAAATTATATTACATAAAAGACAATATTTAAACCAAGTATAAGCATATTTTGGTAGCTAAGAAATTCAAAAATAAACCAATTACAATTTGATCAAGCTTTAATTAAGTAAGTAACAATACCCCCTTTAAAGTGTATACAAATAGCTCTAAAGACATTGTGCAAATAAAAAATATGCAACCTGTTAATTTCCTAAAATATTACGCAGCGCATTAAAACAAACTTCATAAAGAGCATAATAAGCTCGCTCGGCTTCAAATTACTCCAGTCCGACTGGACTTTCAACAAAACCCAGCGAGAAGTATGATCTAAATTATAATTTCTAATTCTGGCTTATGGCTAAAACTCAGATCTTGATGGCTGAAAGCTGGCATTGTTCTGCCCTCTCACATGCTCGTTCCTTTTGGCTGTTAAATCATTCTTCGTCCACAATTTAATTGCTCTACAAAGTACAACTGCATTCCAGCCACGGCTCCAGCCATTCGATTCGATTTGAAACCAATGCGCACCACATAACCAAAAGATGCCTTCGCCCCGGCGGACTGAACAATCGCTTGGCCAAGATCAGTTTCTCCATATATACACACTCGTGGTGTGTTTGTGTGTACCGACAGTTGCGGTCAGGAGGAAAGTACGGAGCGGATGCTAAATTTATAAGGTGGAAATTCAATCCACTGCCGGCGAGAACGGGGAATACATCTCTTGGCATACTGGCTGCTCGCGTTATGTGGCTTCTTGACGACAGTGCTGCCGAGAGCTCAGCAAGCATTATCTATAACAGGATTTATGGAGGGGAAAAAGG
>VNJU01008469.1:0-13240 GCA_008042675.1 Drosophila seguyi
GCCCCAAAGGCTTGTCCTGGCAGTTCTTCAGCAGCTTCTGCTTCCCAGTGGCCGATCGCAGCTTGACCCACAGGGCCCTGGTCGCATAGGCGGCCACTACGGCCGCGGTCATCCAGGGGCTGACCGTAATCATGGTGGCTCCTGCCATCGTCGTTGTCTCTGGCATGGCGGCAGCGGCCGGTGCTCCTTCTTCAGCCATGTTGACCTAGAAAAGGGGAAGGGCGAAACGATGAGCCACCTGGGATAATCTACAAGCTAGGACACAAGAGCTGCACACACAGTGCCTTCGGAAGGCTGTGCGAGCAGCTTTGCTCAGAGCTCAAGTCGAAAATTAGCGATATTTTTTAAACCCGACTTTTTTGAAAGAGTTATGAAACTTATTTGGTACATTTTTAGAACATTACTTACTAGTTTTAAATTAGGCTAGAATAATTGGAAATACTTTTTGTGTTGTTACCAGTCGGAGCTGTAGCGTTGGAATGATCCGTAGAGCTGAGGGGCTGGGCCTGGTTATGAAGTTTCAGGCATTCGGCCTGCTGAGATCGGAAAAACCAAACAGCAAGATCGAATATTCCTTATAAGAACACCCCTATCTTGGATATTTGGATGCCTAAATTGTACATATATTTTTTATTTGCCACATGACTTGATGATTAAGATAATGCGGCTAGAGCGGTCAGTTATATTTCAAAGGCCGGCATAATTTACCGCTCCGGAAGACGCCGCGGATGTCGACTATTTAAATACGGCATCTGCCTTTCAAAGTGTACATAGACACATAAATATATAAATCTTTTTTCTACCAAGCGACTAGCAATTCGTTTCATTTTCGACCATTTTTTACACTGCCTTCATAGTTAGCCTGCTGCCATTGCTTTGCTCCTCTGCTTTTTGGTAGCATCTTTTTTTTTCATTTATTTTCTGGCGATTTTATTGTTGCACAAAGTTTCCAATTGCACAACGAAATTGGGGGAAAACTTTATGCCCACGCCCCAAAAGTTTTCGGCCTGGAAAATGCATTAAAACAATGCCCAAATGGAAAAGGGAATGAGGAGCGGCAAGACGAAGTTATTACACCCAGGCAGTTATAGACCATTTTTTATTTAAGATAATATATATATATATATTATGTATTAAAAGGAAACTTCTAATATATATATATTTTATATTTATTTATATATTTTAATTGATTGCTTTCCCTTTAACTTAGATCTTAATAATTCGGATAATAAGCTGGCCTTTAAAATATTAACTATGTTACTTTTTCTTATTTTTACCTTTCCGTGGTCATAAAATAACATTGACATCAAGATTTATATATCAGCCTGACTACATTTCCCCACAGATAACATTTTTTCGGTGTTTTTCCGTATGAACTTTACCTCCCTAATGTGAGTTGTTTTTTATATATATGTTTTATTGCGTTCCCTGGCTCGTATTTCCCCGCAAGCACACAGCACTTTTCGCACGCAGTTTTCCGGCTCCGACTCCCGGCTCCCGGCTCCCTAGTTTCCTTTCTCATTGTGAATACTTTTGGGGGGCTTCGCCTTGAAAGTGCCATAAATCTTTTTATGAGTTTAGGTTCTCCTTGAGCAATGAGTTGATTCACCATTTTCGCAGTGATTGTTATTGCGACTGCGACTCCAAGGATTGTGACGCATACAAATTTCGATGTTTGCCTCTAATACCAACAGATCCTGTGACAGCCGACACCCCGGGGCCGCATGGAAGCTCTCAATTTGGATTTGATTTTAAAAAATTACTTTAAAGAAAAAACTATTTCTTTGGGTACTTTCCTCGCTAGGTTTATTTCCTGAGAAATTTAAGGAAGTTATATCTTATCATTATCTCGAAATTCATTTAAAGCAATATTTAAATAGAGGTCATAACCTTAAGTTCTCCTACAGGATATCCATACAGCTTTCATCTTCAAACTTGTGTTCTCGTTCTGAGCAATTTTCCACATACATTTAGCGGCAGCACGCAACGCCATTTTGGCGACGAATGCCATGAAAACGGAAAATGGCCCAAACACGCGACGTCCCCGGTCTGACGGGCCAAAAAATGGCTATGGGGTACGAAAGCCCACTGGCTGTGGAATCCTTTGTGCCCACCACGGTGGCGCCAATGCTAAAAACAACAGTCACTGCCAACTGGCAACTGGCAACTGACAACAAACTTGGCCATAAGAACTGAGCGCCACAGTTGGTTTGGGTTCGGCATAAGCCAGGCGCCACAAAAGTTGTAAAATCGGCAAATGGCATATAAAAATCGCTGGAATTGTCGTCACAGCTCCGAGTAGGAGTACGTTTTTGGATTTGGAACTGGCTTTGAACTGCCGCCAGTCGGACGACTAGTTGCCATTTCCTCATAAATGCACTTAGTTTGAGGTGAAGCTCTATTAAGCAAATAGGATTGATTAGTAAATGGGTGCTGCAAGGATTATAAGAGTTGAGAGATTTTTATGATTGCTAGAAACAGCAACAGATGAATTGTGTAATAATTTATATGAATAATATTTTTACTAACCTTTAAAATATCTCAAATGTATACAAATAATTCTGGTTCTCTTTCCTTTTCCACACATAAAACGTTAACAATTTTATTTGAAGACTGAGAAACCCAAAAACTTTTTGGGGTTCCTTTAATTTAAATTCAGCTTCCTGTTTAAGGACTTTGCGCTGAAAGGCCATGTAATTAAGGTCAACGTGTGACAAAATGTTTGCCGCTTGACTCATTATTTTCCTTTTTTTCTTTTTGCGGGCGTGATAACTTTTTATTAATTGTATGACATAAGCCGAGGTAGCCAGGAAATTTTGGTTGAGAAAAAAAAAACACAACAAAAAACGTGGCACAAATCATTACACACGAGAGCAAGGACATCGCTGACAGCGGCCATTTCACACACACTTGCCCGTGCACACTCGCACAACAATGCAAATTAGCGTAGCCGTTTATGCAATGCCATCGAGTCATTAACACATTGACGTCCTGAGTCCCCTGTCCCCTGTCCTGTGTCTCTCGTCCTGTGCCCTGAATCCTGCCCATCCATGGGTCAGAGTTCGCGTGTGCCTGTGTGCGAGCGAGCATTAGTGTCATCAGCATTCGTGGCCCGTCACATCAACACCATTTAGCAGTTGGCAGGCAGGCAGGCAGGCAGGCGGGAAGGGAGGCTTTGAAAGGACCTCGCTCAGGGCTCATCCTGGTGCCTTTACATTAATTGAAATTAGCTGACTGACACAGAAAGGAGTCAGGCGATTAATGGGTTTTCAGGGATTTAATGGGTCGCGAGCAATGTCTGACTTTATTTTACCGGCTTCTTAACATGGGTTGCATTAAGCGGTATTGATTTATTCAGTTGACAAACATATGTGTTTATATTTGTAAAAAATATATACTTTGCGGCAGATCTTTAAATGGTTTAATATAATTTATAATTACCTTTTCAAAATTACATTTACCTTTTACCTTTTTTACATTTGCCTTTTTAATAATTATCACCTTTAGATCATAATAAGTGAACAAGTGCAAAGGCTAAACAGAAAATTCAGTGACAAATTTATTTGAAGTGACCACCAAGCTGAGGAATCATTAATCGAGTCCTTGCAACTGCAAAATTCATATCGAGAGCTGGAACCGCAGTACCCTCAGTCCCATTGATGGCAAGTCTTGACTCCAATCGGGGCTCGAGCACATCGTTCTCGTCATCATCATCATCATCACCATTATCATCATCAGCAGCAGCAGCAGCATCAGGAGGACTCGAGGATGACAAACGACACGAAATATGGAAAAATGAAAGGAAAAATCCGGAGCACACCCTCTGCAGCCATCCATCCATCCGTCCATCCATCTAACCATCCGCAGCAGCAGCTTAATCCCTGGGATTTGGCATTGCTTTGGATCAGCCAGTATATACTGGCTATGGTGTGCATTGAGGACATGTACGGCAAGTGCAGGTGGATATGTTTGATGATAACGACGACGAGGACGATGATGATGATGATTGCGTTGGCGGTGGCAAGAAAGCTTGACAATGACGCCATTGAAAGCACTTTTCCCCAGCATTATGTGGCTGTGTGTGTGAATTCGTAGGAGCCAAAGGCAGAATCCTTAGGTTGAGGATTGTGGTGCGGATTGTTCGAGAGGCGTTTTTTTTTTTTGGTGCGGTGCGGGGGCGTGGCAGCAGCCGTTTTCGGTTTGGCAATCAAAAAGTCATCAAATATGAATTTTACGCTATAATTTTTCACCTGAGCAAAGGATCATTCGCTCCTGCTCCTGCTCCAGCTCCTGTTCCTGCTCCTTCGAAGCGTTTATCTGCCATTTTTATGGCTTTTCTAGCTTGTGCACGCCCTTTGGCACGTCTTTCAACTCAATTGCACTTTTGTGCATTTCTTTAAAAACTTGTACCATCTCCCCGCAAATAGAGAGTATGTATATATATTTATACGGACAGATGCTGGCAGACACATTTGAATTGATGGAAGCATGTCCTATGGCCTGCCAGCAAAATATGCAATTCAATAAACGCCAGCACATGCTGAATGCTGATTGAAGGCGATGGGGAAAATCATTGGAGAAGTGTCGAAAACTCCAATGAAAACTTTACGGATCAAGTCAACTTTCGGGGCATTTTATTTGTGGACTCTAATCGGTTGTGGATTAGGTATCTTGGGCATCTTGGGTTTACAGATATTTGAGCTTAATTCCAATTATAATTAATTTAATATTAATTTCAGAGTTACCTTAGTTAAACTATTTAAGTAGAAGCATTAAGAAACAAAGTAATAATTTATCTTTCAACACTCCCCATATTAAAGACAAAAAAAAAATCGGTAAGTTCTACAATTGAAACGCTTCTAAATTACATACTTTTATTCACTTTTTTGTGTGTTTTTTTTTTGTTCCGCTGCTCAGGAAACTTGTGTGCCCTGCGTTTGGCAAAAATTAAATTAAAGTTTATGCAAGCGTAACGGCAGACAGCAAAAATCATTTGCCACAAAATCCACTAAAACCCAATTTTGTGCCAACAAATAAAATAAAACACGCACAAACAGCAGCAGCAGCGGCAGCAAAATAGCAACAAAGAGCGTGTCCTGGGCGAGCATGTGTAGAAATAACAGGGCCCAGAAGGAGAACCAGCCATCCAAGGACCAGACAAGCTGATGCATCCAAGGAAAACGCAGCCCAAACAAAAAAAATAACGAAGCAGCAGCAGTAAAAGCGAAATTTGCCTCAAGACGTTGCAAAGTATACACTAAGGAAGAGTTAGGTTTTTGATATTTTTTGGAAGTTACAAAAATCACAAAAATTCGAAGTGAGTGGGCTGAATAAATATAGTATATAAAAGATATATTATTAAATTTATTAAATTTTTTAAATATATATAAGAACCAAGAACAAGAAAGGCTATATTTGGGAACTCCAACCATAGAATATCCCCCACATGTGTGGTAAAAAGTGTAGCATACTATTTGGCGCCAAAACAAATATCTTTTAAGAGCTTCATAATTACGAATTCGAAGTAGTAGCAGAATTGCGTGCTTCAATTTATGAAAGATTTGCCATATACTCTAGAGTATGGGGTTAAACTAAAAAGTAATTATAATTTTATAAGGAATATTGCTTTTTTCCTCAGTGCACGAACTTTGAAGAGGGCTAGGGATGTGGCTGGCTGGAGTCGGTATTTGGTTTTGTGGTTGAGACGCAGATAAGCAAAAGTTTCATTCACTTCTTGAGTTGAAGTTGATGCGGAGATGTGGAAATTTTGACCAAAAAGACAGAACGCAGAAAGGCAACCGAATCAGAACTGAGAAATCATGTCATTTGGCAACCAGAACCACAGCATTTTGACGCTTTCGATGTTAGCCCAAAACTGTGAGATGGTGTCAACTCTCAAAGATACCACAAATATTATTTGTTTATTCACTTATATTTAAATGAAACCCTTAAAACCTGTCCACATCCGATCCAATTCGATTTCCTTCCTGCTTCTCAGCTCTTGGTAACACAAGATGCCATGGCGCATTTTTCAAATAATTAAAAGCTAAACTAGACGAGCAGCAGCAAAAAAGGGCAAAAGAAAAAAACGAAAGTTGTCGCGACATCACGATACCGAGATACTTCTTCTGTTTTTCTCCCCTCTTTTTCCTTTTGCCATGACGATGATGATGAAAGTCAAGTCAGTCAGGGCGGTGGCAACTTGAAGCCAACTTAGCCAGTCAGCCGAAACTGTTGCCCGGCCAAAAAGGTAAGCTGCAACGCAGCCAGCCAGCCCGGGATAAACCTTTATCAAAAACTGCGCACACCCCTCGTGATTATCTTTCCAAGTCAGTTGCCGTAAGGCGACACTTTTAGTGCACTCTCTTCCGTGTGACAGTTCGCAAACAACAATGGCACAAACGAACAAACGGAGAGCAGAAAAAAAATGAGGAAGCAGCAGGACGAGACTGCTGTCCCTCAGCTGCCAGAGTCCACTGCATTGACATTTGCCACCTGCAACATTTTGTCTCTCGTTCTCGAGCTTTGTTGGGCAAAAGTTTTTACCCCGACTGTGGCATTGAATAGATGGTTAACATAAACGATTGTTTAACTAATTTAAGGCCATGAAAGCATAATTTCTGGGCTTAAAAATATCGGATTGAGAAATTAAAGAAGTTCTTATTATATTTTAAAAGTTTCTCGTAACTATTCTATTTAAAAACAAAATCCTATACAACTTGTGCATTTCTTGGCATAATTAGCCTTATATTCTTCGCTATAACTCTATATGTTTTAAAATACATTTCCCGTTTGCTGCTTGGCAGAAAATTAATTTCCAAGGCGTATAAAATTAGTAAATTAGCAAGGATTTGTCACGCCTCCAACGACTTCAGCACTCTTGGATTTCTTTTAACAGTCGCTAGAAATGTGGAGCAAGATGGATTGCTCGCTCGCCTTGTACAACGTTGCGGCGGCCATTATTTTATTGGCTTCGCCACTTGAAGGCGTGAAGTGTCCCGAGGGCTATAACGTGTTTTTGTCGGACTGCACCCGAGCCATTTACCAAGCCACCCAGAAGCCAGGCCGGATTATTCAGACTTTTGGTTTAGAGCCCATAATCAATAGAAAACCCAATCGACCTCTATACACTCTACCGCCCGTAACTACGAAACGTCCACTCCCAGATCGTACCCCCAAACCCACACCTTATCCGTATGACGAACCTGGAATGGCTGTTGGAGCTGATGCTGGAATGGAAACTGTAATAGTTCCTGAATCGGAATCAGAGTATAGTGGAAAAGACAGTCATAGTGAAAGTGGGGAGGGGTAAAGGGATAACCCCAATAATCCGGCAATAATCAAAAAGGAAGGAGACCTCCAGGCACCACTCCAACCGCTAGTAATTAATAGGGATCGACACTTTCAGGAACCTAGTAGTCTACAATATATACTAAAGAGAAGTCTGCAGATCAGACTGAAAAGTCCGAAAAGGAGTCGATTAGAAAGAAAATGTGTACGAAAATTGCCTGAAAAATATAAAATAAATTAAATGCAAAAAACACAATGTCTTACTATATCGTTGGATTACCATAGCTTTCTCAATTACACTCACTAAAATCAAGTCTGAAATTACAATTTCTAAGCTGTTTAGCAAGCTGCCATGTATCGAATGGATTGGCCCTGCATTACAAGGAATAATTATATAATAAAAAACTTTATTCTGAAGTCGAACAAAAATAATCGAATCCTTTTTGTTGAAAAACCACAGAGGTATATTTGTTTAGCAATTGTTAAGATAATATTAAAGAGATATATTTGAAATAACCGCACCGCCACACAAGTATCAACAGACTCGTATTCAGATTTAAACAGAGGGCAGAGTGCGCCAATATTTCTATATTGAGAGACTGTCCCAGAAACGGCTAGACTCTGGAAACTGTAAACATTCTCTGGGTCCATACAGAACCTTCCGGATAGCTAAGGGCGTGACTTAACCCAACTCTGGGGTTTATATTAGTTACCCATACTCGAGCCCATTCTGTCATACCTGAAGTGAACTTAAAGCCGAGAAAACTCGAGTCCCACTAATGACGAACCACTCTTTTGATTTCCCATTGCAGGTACGTTCGCTGATTTGACGACAATGGGGAAAGGACACTTGCCAAAACAAATGTCACGTGAGCCACACAAACTTTTTACTTTCCCCCTCCCTCCATCTCTGGTTAAGTCCTGGCCAAAGCTAAATTTTTTCCTTTGCCAATTCTGTTTCATCATGGCTGCCGCCGCACATATAGAAATATTTGGCTAGCCCGACGGCATAATTTTGTTGTTTTTTATTAGCCTTTCCCTCCTTGGTTTACTTTCTTTTTGCGCTGCACAATTTTGTCTCAATCGGATCCGTGATTCTGCAGCCTGAAATCACGTAAGCCCAAGCAGGGGCCAAGGGCGGTAGTTCTGCCGTCATGTGTCGGCGTCTACTTTTCTCTGATTACAAAGCCCAACAACAGAGGCACTGGGAAAAACCGGCATTCACCATGTCTGTGAATGTTCATTTTATTTAATTTCGAACGAAAAGTGAAGAAAATAATGCAAGAACAATATATTGATTTGAAGATTTATTTATTTATAATTTATATATGATATTTTTCAATGCTGGATTCTTTAAAAACGAATTATTTTAGGAAAAGAACAAATTTTTAGTATCATTTTCAAATTTGAAACTTTTCAGGTTATATTTTATTTCCAAATAATGTACTATATAAATACCATATATTATATTTTCATTTGCAAGCTGTAAAAATTAAAGTATGCTTATCTTTTTTTATTTTTTATCTGAGTAATATTATAGCTCGAAAATGGTAACCTTATTTTAATTGGCCCGGTCAAAAAAGGATATATAGGTTATATAAATGATTTTAATTTTTATTTAAAAAATTAACTTCTTGTTACTCTTATTATCTTACTACCTTATTTTAATTGTTTACCTTATTTATTTATTTATTTCTTTATTTTTTTATGTCTTTATTTCTTGATTTCTTTGTTTTTTTACTTCTATATTTCTTTATTTAATGCTTGTATTTATTTCTTTTTTTACTTAAGATATTCCCTCCGATGAAGAGTTTACAGCTTAAACATATTCAGATATACAAACAACAGTTTTATATTTGAACATCCTTTAAAAATAAGTTTTAATTATATATTTAATATGAGATTTTAAATATAAATCTGCGCTTAAAATTATTTACGAATCATTTTAATTCTTCACCATTTTCTAGCCTTTAATTTGGGCCTACATAAATTTCTCAAAATATATTTATATTTAAAGTAAAAAAAACCCAAATGAATATGTTAACAATACATAGTATGTAATAATAAATTAGTAATCTATTATAACATGTTTCTCAGCGTGTAGTTGTGTTTTGCAAAAACAATTTGGCAGCCGGCTCGCGCGCTTTGTTAACGCCCCAGCGACCCTCAGATTCTTGGGATGTGGATGTGCGAGATGCTAGATGCAGTTCAGCCGGTTTTTATACTCCTGAACCTCGTCCTGCACCTCGTCCTGCACCGCGTAGTCCTGCCTCGCCCGCTTTGCCAACTTTGTTTTAAGTGAAAATTGAAACTGAGCTCAGCAACTGTCCGATGGCTTTTTATTTGGTGATTGCTTAGTTGCCGCTGCTTCGTCCCGTCCCAAAAAAAATATCGTGTAACTGAAAACTCAAAGCAAACGAAAAATCTACGTGACACCAATGGAATGCCAGGAAAAGATTGAGGGGAAAGGACTGCAGAGTCTGTGAAAATAACTAGTGAGGGCCTCAGCCTCGATGGGTTTCTCAAGGTTCTCTGGATGAGTTGTGAAGTTTTTATCCAAGCTTAAGGTTTGGGGGCAAGATTTAAAACCTAGAGAACCTTTAAAAGATTTAATATTTTAGGGATATCTTGGCCCAAACAATTACCCAAACTATATCATGATCATGTATTAAAACTTTACTCTCAGGACGCATAGTTGATCACGTAAAAATATGAAAAAAAACACGCTTCTCCTCACAGTTGCTTATAGATTCCGATATTACCATGATCAGGCGCTTTTCAGGTCGTTTGCTTTGGCTGTCAACGATGAATATAAACTCCAGGAGTCCTTGGGGGCTTTGTGGCATTCTTGGGAACTGGACTGTTGAGCTTGCTCTTGGGCATTGCCGAACTCCTGGCGGATTTCTTCACAATACGATTTATATGCTTCATAATGGCAATCGATGGCTTCGGAATTTTCTTGTGCTTTTTGCACACCTCGGTATAAGGACAAATGTCCTCGTGGCAAACAGCTGGACTGCATTTACCGAATCTCGAATTGAAGTACATCACCTTGGCCTGGGTCTTTGCATTGTTCTTTTCCGGCGGTAACTGACACATCCGGCGGATTATCGAAGGCCTCAGGGTGTGGGGACGATAGGATCTCTTGGGAGCAACAACCTGTCTTGGCTCCACCGCCTGTTCCTGCTCCTGCAGCATCTTTTTTGGCATCCACTTAGCGCACTCTGCTTTTTTACCTACTACACCGTTTAGAATCGTCTGCATATAGACGTATTATTAAAAAAACAGGCAAAAACATTCAGTTCTTGCAGTTGCAGTCTCACCTGTGTCTCTCCCGTGCGACCCGACATGATTTTTTCAATTAATTTAATTAATTTAATTTCTGAAAGTTACTACTTGCAATCGAAATTTTTTTAGCAGTTTTCAGAGTTCTAAATGATGAAAAGTATCCAAAATATATGAAATTTTGTATTTGGAAATATCAGAGCCTGCCTATACAAAAAAAAAATAAAGTCTCATCCTTTAAACGCTTTTCAACACTTTCTGGATGTAGATCCTGACCACCTCAGCTCCTCTGTAACTCGAACTCTCCGCCCCGTTTATTGACTTTCAAGCTCAGTTTACCTTGCCGACGCTGTTTGACTTTGAGCTTGGCCAGAACTTGCTGGCCCTGAAGCTGCTCCAGCTGCTCCTGCTGTTCCTGCTGCTCCTGCTGATGGCCAGGTTCAACTGCTTGAACCTCCGGAGCGGAGTTACCGGGCAAATGTTTTATGCTGTGCACGGTAAAAATTCACATAATTGCAGTTGGAATTCAACAAACAACAGCAGGAGCGTAAATAGAAAGCGCAAAGTCAACAGAAAAGCAATAGGAGGGGAGGCGAATCCGGGCTGCAGGGAAAAGGCTCTCTCTAAAATCAGGGATAGGAAGGAGCCGTGGATAGAATCAGCAACGTCACCGCAGCGCAACAACACAGCGGCCAATACAAACAGACAAACTCACCTTTGACCCTCCACTTCAGGTGCGCCAAGTAATTGCAACTGAAACTGAAACTTGGCCAAGTTGCCAGCGAAACGGATTGCAGCTCAAATTGGACCTGAAGCAACTGGGGCTGCTGTGAGTGGGAAAGGGGGCAGAGGAGTGGAGAAGGCAGGATGCAGGATGCAGGATGCACGATGCACACGATGCAGGTCATTGCGGCCAAATTAAAAGAAATCAACGGGGAAGGTCGCCAATCTAGCCGGAGATAAGCAATAATAATAGGGAAACTTCACAGATAGATGTTGCAGTTTGTCGTTATAATGAAAATCCTTGAGCTCTTCTTGATTGTTAATTATAATTCCACCGTATCTGTAGCTCGTTGATGGTACCAGCAACCACAAGCACTCAAGAGTGGGGATTATAAATAAAACAAGAGTGGTTTATGCTTAATTTTCAACACAAACCTCTACAATAGCACCCTAAAAAAGCTACCGTATAAGACCTGAACACATGCTCTATGGCATTATTATGACAAGCAGTTAAATATGTAGGCTTCCCATTAATGATACACTGATTATTATTTATTATTAAAAATTATAGCAGCAGCGAGTATGTCGCCTTATCACATCATTCTCTTTTTTTTTGGGAGAGTGTGCGGCTTCCTGCGATCACTTTTTGTGTTTTCCGAGTACTTGGTTTTGGTAATCGAATTTCGAATTATTGCCCTGAGCTATGGAATATCTGGCTGGATAGAAGGAGGATTGTGGGGGATGTCGCTTTCTTCTTTTTCCTTCCCATTTCCTTTGTTTTTCTAACCCAAAAAAGTTTTTGTTTGTTGCGGAAGATGAATCTGCTTTTGGTTTTTATTTCTGGTGTTCGGTTCTGGCTTTCCTTCACTTTTTTTTTGCGTTTATGTTTTCTGTGGGTGTGTGTTTTCCGAGGGTTTTCCTGTTTTCCGCCGCCATCGTGTTGCTGCTGCTGTTGCTTACATCCTGTTTTTGGCGCTTTGAATATTTTGCGGTGCATGTTTTGTCTTGCAATAATTTAATTGTCGGATTTGGCAGCTTAAAAGCGGGCGGAAAATGGGGGAAAGTGGGGGCGTGGCAGGTGTGTGGGAGGAGTGTTTGTTTATTTGTATGTGTTCTCGTTTGTCCATGTGTCCATCCGCCCGACAGCCCGATAGCCCGACACTTTGTGCTTTATTTATGTTGGATTTGGCTTGCTGATATTGTTTGGGCTTTTGTGTTTTGTTTTCTTTTCACAAAATGCTTGAATTAGTTCGATCGGAGTGTTTCTTTGACTGGCACTAGCGCTCATTTTGAGCCGAGTTCGCCACAGAGATCGAGTGTATTAGTGGAAAAGCTGGGTAACCTTCAGGCGAAACTAACAATGGCTATAAGGTGTCTGTGCCTGAAATCCTCTTCCCGATCTCAGCAGGCCGAATGCCTGAAACTTCATAACCAGGCCCAGCCCCTCAGCTCTACGGATCATTCCAACGCTACAGCTCCGACTGGTAACAACACAAAAAGTATTTCCAATTATTCTAGCCTAATTTAAAACTAGTAAGTAATGTTCTAAAAATGTACCAAATAAGTTTCATAACTCTTTCAAAAAAGTCGGGTTTAAAAAAATATCGCTAATTTTCGACTTGAGCTCTGAGCAAAGCTGCTCGCACAGCCTTCCGAAGGCACTGTGTGTGCAGCTCTTGTGTCCTAGCTTGTAGATTATCCCAGGTGGCTCATCGTTTCGCCCTTCCCCTGTTCTAGGTCAACATGGCTGAAGAAGGAGCACCGGCCGCTGCCGCCATGCCAGAGACAACGACGATGGCAGGAGCCACCATGATTACGGTCAGCCCCTGGATGACCGCGGCCGTAGTGGCCGCCTATGCGACCAGGGCCCTGTGGGTCAAGCTGCGATCGGCCACTGGGAAGCAGAAGCTGCTGAAGAACTGCCAGGACAAGCCTTTGGGGC
>VNJU01008474.1:0-24824 GCA_008042675.1 Drosophila seguyi
TTTTTTTTTTTTTAGGCACTTAAGGTATTTTATTCTGTATAAGTAGTAAAGTTTACTAGCTTTCACTTTTACTCGCCATTAGTTGAACCTACTTTTATTGGATGTTATAGATTATATATTTTATGGTTTGTTTTTTACTCTGTTTTGTATGCGTTTTAGTTTATTTGTTGGTTTGTTGTCAATTTCTACTGCGACCTCCGAACAAATTTTCTCCCAGCAGAGGTAGCTTACTCCAGCCGAACTTTTGGGTCAGCGTGGAATTGTTTAAAATTCTGCTTCGTTTCCTCGAGGAACCAGTGATTTTCTTCTTTAATAGAATCGATCGACCTGGCCATTTCTGGCTGTGTAGTGGAAGATAAAAATAACACGCGTGACCCAAACGTGCACAACTGTTATTATAATTATCTTGGAAATTTTTTTTAAATATTTGAATTGCCGACACGGCACATCCACTGTCGCTTGTTTATTGGCTTTGCTTGTGGCCTTTTANGTTTATTGGCTTTGCTTGTGGCCTTTTAATAATGATGCCGAAATAAAAGCTGGATTAAAGTTGGGAGCACATGTGATGGTACTCTCCAGTTTTTTTTTGTCTTGATTTTTTTTTCTTGGTGAATTTTTGGTCATTTTTATTTATTTATTTCTTATACCCGAAATCTCCCGCAACCCCCCTTGAGAGCTCTTACAGGTAGGTTAAAACATAAAAATATTCAAAGGGATATCTTTAATTAATTAATGAAATGTTTGAGTATTTCACTCAGGGTCCAAAAGTAAACTAATAATAAATTCAATATTGTTACCACACCTGCACAATACAACGGAATGTCGATAATAAATTTAAGTTAAAAAGAAAGGAATAAATATGGAGTAAACATTTTGGTTTGGGAGAAGGGAGATGAACTGGGGAGATGAGTAGGTAAAGGTGGGTTTTTCAGGAGATAGGGGCAGCTGCAGGGAAATGGGCATGCAAGCAGACTGCACGGTAGGGAGGGATGAGCATGTGGCCTCCAGTACAGCAGGAGGAGGGATTGTGTTTATGTTTATTTTTTTGTGTGTGTGAGTGTAAAAGGTTGGTTTTTTTTGTGAGTTTAAATGTAAACCGCGCAGCGTAGGGTGTTGTAAAATGTCGAGTTTCGATGTTTATCGTTTTGGTGTGATGGGCAGGGTTAGGGAACCCACGGCAAGATGAGAGAGCTAGCCGGAGCCAGCCCTAAAGCACGCAGGTCCTTCAAGGGACATAACAATTTTTTTTATTTGTATGGTTTCAGTTGACCTGTTCGACCTGAGGAACGGTCACCGCAAGGCTCTTCCAAAAACGGCGTTTCAGGGAAACAGCTGCCCTTTAAAAACTATTCATTATTTTTTTTACATATTTTTGCACAAACATTGGCAAAAAACTGTGCCATCAGAAAATAAAATCATTCATGTAATAAAAGAATTGCTAAAAAAATCTGAACTATCCTATTTTTTTCGGCAAAACAGGTATATAACCCCTTATGGGGCATGCATATTTAAGCAATTGCTAAAATTGTCAATAAGAATTATTTTCTGGCGGTGTATGCATCGATAGGTCGCGTGAGTCGTTCTTATCGATGTGAACCAGTGTTTAATAATGAAATCGGAAAAGAGAAACACTTGAATTTCTCGAAAATTTGCAGTTTAATTGAAACTTAATTCAGATACCGTGCATATTGGCACAATCTCGTTCAGGGCTGTAAGAATTTTAGGAAATTAATGCTTTTAAATCTAGTATTGTTTCAGCAATGGTTCCATTGACTAGTTCAGCACCTGGTTCTCAGCCGGCTCTCAGCTCTTTCACCACCCATTGTGATGCGATTTTCTCAAACATTTACGGTTCAAATCTTATGAAATTTTCACGAAATATTCTCTTAGCTTCCTCTAGTATACCGTACGTATTGGCACAATCTCTTAAACTGAAGTTATTAGAGTTACAATTTTTGCTGCCCTATTTTGTATGGGGCCGACCCCGAGGTTAGTTGACTGCTATGTGATTTTGTCAAAAATTTTTTAATAGATCAAATTATCAAATGCTCCCAAACCCAATAGAAAACGATACCAAATTATTTTTAAGCATATATCAACTTTATTTTGTTCGATTTAGTTTGTTATTTACTAAATAAATTAAAAATTAAATCCTCCTCTGTGTTCTTATTTCACACCGTTCCATTTCGAACCTAACTCAACGGCGCTAATTTGACGGACATGCAATATGTATAGTTAGCGACGAAAGCCATCGATAGTGGCTTAGAAATGTAAAAATTCAATAACTCGATAGTACCATCCATAGTTCCCCAGCTCTATAAAGTGATATTGAAATGAATTTGAGTGGATTATAAATGGAAATTGTTCTGACGTACTACGACGCTATTGAGCAATCTGTCTCCTAGTGTTTTTATATAATTATTCATAAATATTGCTTTAAAATGCCCTTTGTGGGTTAAATCCCATATCACGTGCTTTGCCTCAGCTGCTTTTATTAAAACCCAGGAAACAAAATATCGTTCGATTCTAAAAATTTTGTGTTCCTTTAATTTTCCCTCCATATCTAGCTTTCGAAATAATTCACTTATTTCGCTGCGAAATCACAGCTGTTTTGTTTATTGATCTGGCAACGCTTTACCCGTTTCGCTCGTAATATTTATCTCAGGACCCCCGAAAGTGAGCTATAAGAAAATTGCTCTTCTTCTTTTCGCTGCATTTTTTATGGAGTTTGGCCGCTTTAAGAAAATTTATCCTATCTCAGTACCGACCTTTACAGGGAACGACTGCGTAGAAAGGCAATATTTATATATGAAATAAAATATTTTTCAAATTTTAAGACAGAGACAAATTCTTTTTATACCCATTCCTTTTTCTACAATTGAAACACAAGGATAATGTAATAAGAATACGCATTGCGCAGGTCCGTTATTCGCGCAAAACGTAAACAAACGTCCGCATACGTCACAGAGCACTGACGAGTAACCAGACGCTTGATTTTGTATGAAAAATAGGAGTGCGTGCATTTTATTAAAAATATAAATAAGGGCAGCTAGAAAGCGTTTTTAAAAAAGTAAATGGATTTCTCAAGTTAAATGAAGAAGCTAGCGACATAGATTGCGAAATTGAGAAAAAAAAAACTATTTATTCGATCACGCACGTAATTTAAAATTCGAAAGCTAAATGCAAACTTAAAAAACACAGCAATTTCAGAAAAAAAGAAATAAAAAACATGATTAAAAAATTGTTTTTGTAGTTTTTACCCAAAGTCTTTCTAAAACATACGAAATTTTCTGCCAGAACAAACTTAAACTGAATAATTTTGTTTAATTTATAACAGTCGAAGCATTTTTATGCCTTTAAAAAAAAATTGTCCAATTTAAGTCAAATTTGAATTTTTAACCGAATATTTCCTTCTATACAACAAAAAATTCATTGACTACAAGTGCTCTTTGACGTACATGCGCAGAAGGAAAAATTTTTCGTTTCGTCTTTGCGCAACCTTAGTATTTTATGAATCTTGGTTCAAACATATATCAGCCGAAAGCCACAATGGCTGATTCTTACCTTAACTTAATTTGTAATTAGGTATACAGTGTACAAAATAAGCAAATTTGAACATATATTTTTATTATTAGTTAATTAATTTTCCGCAGCTTCAAATTACACTTATATTACGAACTTTTGTTTCTTTTCACTGTTTCAAATCAAAGACTTTTTATGTCTTTGTTACTCTTTCCCAATGTTTTTTTTCTTCTGTTTCAAGTCTAACATATTTGCATACGTTTAGAGTTCGGTATTTGTTTTTCATCAAACCTGGCCCTACTAATTAAATGACTAGTTTACACGTCAATTTAATTAAAGCGAAAAGAAAAACTTTATACAAAAAATTAAAAGCCAATAGCAGAAATGGGTCTGACCATATCTAGCCTTCTGACGCGTCTTTTTGGAAAGAAACAAATGCGAATCCTTATGGGTAACGTTGCTAGCTATGCCTGATGTCATCTATGTAGTATAAAGCAAAATTATACTACATTATTGTATTCCATTTCTGAATGCTACTCTTGTTAAATTTGTGTATTATTCTGTATAGTTGGCTTAGATGCAGCTGGCAAGACAACAATACTTTATAAACTTAAGCTCGGAGAGATTGTCACAACCATTCCAACTATTGGTTTTAACGTGGAAACTGTTGAATATAAAAATATATGTTTCACCGTTTGGGACGTTGGTGGCCAAGATAAAATCCGGCCATTGTGGCGTCATTATTTCCAAAATACGCAGGGTTTAATATTTGTTGTTGACTCAAACGACCGGGATCGGATTAATGAAGCGGAAAAGGAATTACAAAATATGGTAAAAGCTGATCGCTTTCTTAAGTAAATATATAATTATTGAACATATATTTATTTTATTATTCTTAGCTTCAGGAAGATGAGCTCCGGGATGCTGTGCTCTTGGTTTTTGCCAATAAACAGGACCTGCCCAACGCTATGACGGCTGCCGAGCTAACGGATAAATTACGTCTTAATCAATTGAGGAATCGCCACGTATGTTTGAGTAATTTTATCTAAACTGTGTTAAGTTTTCCCTTTCTTTTCAGTGGTTTATTCAAGCTACTTGCGCTACTCAGGGTCACGGACTTTATGAGGGACTTGATTGGCTTTCCGCAGAATTGGCTAAAAAATAATAATACAAAAATTTAATTTAAATTATACAATAAGAGCATTCGCATTCTTTGCCGAAGAAATACAAATGTTGGAGACCCTTCAATAAACTTGTATATGTATGTCGGACATTTCCATTTTTATTCAACTTCAATTTTTTTAAATGTTAGTTTCCCAGCCCCTATGCTTTGAATTTGTATAATTGAAGATAACAAGCAATGCTGTTTTTATACTAGAGGGCTGCATAACACCATTAAAACCGGCAAGTGACAAAATCGTGTGGAAATGAACGAAGTGAATTCTGTGTTTGTGAGTTTCAATAAAAGACTGTATATTTTAAATAAATGCTACAATATTATTAAATATGACGCACACGCACATAATAATACACAAACACAATGAAAGCATAGACTTCCCTCCGCGCTGTCCAAACTTATTTTACACAATGACAACATAAAGAATTCTGAGTACTCTGAATTTCCATTAAAAATTTATTGGCTTCATGCAATGCAAACGAATAGAATGGTGTTATGCAGCCCTCTATTTTATACCCCTAGGGATTATTCTAATTTTCTTCAGAAGTTTGCAACGCAGTAAAGGAGGTACTTCCGACCCTATGAAATAGATTAGCCATGTCCGTCTGACCGTTTCTACGCAAACTAGTCCCTCAGTTTTGAAGGTATCTGAATGAATACGGACTACTATTTTGTAAAGCTGCCATAGGAACGTTCAAGAATTTTATTAAAAACAAGAAAGGAAGCTAACTTCGGCATGCCGAAGTTTTAATACCCTTGCAGTAAGTAGAAGAATAGGAACAAAAAAATTTTCTGACTTCGCTTTTTCGGGTACTGACATAGTATATGTTAATGTCGCGAGAGAAAAATGTTGCCAGCGAAGAATGTTGCTAGAAAAAAATGTTGGCAACGAACTAAATGTTGCCAAAAGCCAAACATATATTTATTTCTATGGCAGCTATATGATATAGTGGTCCGATATTGATAAAATTAAAACCGAAGTTTTAAAATAATACTAAATGGCCAGATCTAATATTGTATGCAAATATGTTAAAAATTGACTAAGAATTTTTTTATTAAATTTTACTGATCTTTCGTATGGCAGCTATATGATATAGTCGTCCGATCCGACCCGTTCCGACTTATATAGTAGACAAAGAGCATACAGAAGACTATCTGCAAAGTTTCGTTCAGATAGCTTAAAAACTGACGGACCAGTTTGCATAGAAACGGACGGAAGGACAGACGGACTTGGCTAAATCGACTCGGCTGTTGATGCTGACAAAAATACATATTCTTTATAGGGTCGGAAATGTCTTATTCACTGCGTTGCAAGCCTCTGACTAAAATTATAATACCGTGCAGGGGCATAAGAAATGTATTTCCAAGGTTTTTACATTTTTTCGTAAACATTTTTCGGTCGGTCTTATGGCAGCTGTGTATATGATTATGATAAAATTCAAACCGAAATTCCAGAATAATACAAAATGGCCATTATTTAATAATATAAAAATATGTTAAAATTGGCTAAGTTATAATTTTTTTCCTCAAAATTTTTGGGGGTTTAACCGCCAATTTGAAATATAATATTGAAATAAATTAGTTGCTGCCCGTATTTTAAAATGATAACTCTGAAAAAACAAATTCTGACAATTAAGTATGAATTGTGAAGTTATTTGCACTTTTATATAATAAACGCTGTATTGCTTATTAAAATTGATGTTGAACAAGAAAGGAAGCTAACTTTGGCATGCCGAAGTTTAAATGCCCTTGCAGTAATTAGAAGAAGAAGAAGAAAAATGTTCTGACTTTTTCGCTTTCTCGGGTACTGTCATAAAATAAATGTTGCGGGAGGAAAATGTTGCCTAATACAAAATGGTCATATCTCAAATTTTATGAAAATATGTGGAAAAATGGCTAAGTTCGATTTTTTCCTCAGAATTGTCCGATCGGGCCTT
Source organism: Drosophila seguyi (assembly GCA_008042675.1). Classification (NCBI taxonomy): domain Eukaryota; kingdom Metazoa; phylum Arthropoda; class Insecta; order Diptera; family Drosophilidae; genus Drosophila; species Drosophila seguyi. The sequence goes on from VNJU01008474.1 coordinate 6,637, forward strand.
TGGTAGTTATATGATATAGTTGTCCGATTTTGATAAAATAAGTTATAATTTTGTTCATTTAGATTTACCGATCGTTCCTATGACAGCTATATGATATAGTCGTCCGATAATATATATATATTATATTATAATACCCTTAAAGGGTATAAAAATTCTTTATGGGTAAAATTTGATAAAATCATAAAGATCGAATTGTAAGCAGCAAAGGTATATAAACTTCGCCATGCGAAATGAGCTTCCTTTATCTTTTATTGTTCATTTGAGCAGAACTTTTGTTATCGCTCCAAATTCGTATGAGGTATTTTTATACCTTTGCAGGGTATTACAATTTTAGTCAGAAATTTGCAACGCATTGAAGGAGACATTTCCGAACCTATAAAGTATATTTATTCTTTATCAGCATCAACAGCCGAGTCGATCTAGCCATGTCCGTCTGTCCGTCCGCTTCTCCTCAAACTCGTCCCTCAGTTTTTAAGCTATCTGAATGAAACTTTGCAGATAGTCTTCTATCTCACTACTATATACATAAGTCGGAACCCGGCTGGATCGGACGACTATATATAGCTGCCATGGGACCGATCCGAACATTTTGAGGAAAATAAATCTAACTAATCCAATTTTCCACATATTTTCATAAAATTTAAGACATGGCCATTCTGTATTATTCTAGAATTTCATATCATAAAGCTGTCATAGGAATATATATCTGTTTGGCTTTGTCGGTCGCAACATTTTTCGCCAGCAACAGAACATTTTTCTTCTTCTACTTACTGTAAGGGTATTTAAACTTCGGCATGCCGAAGTTAGCTTCCTTTCTTGTTTGTAGATATATCGTTTTTTAGCCAATGTTTCATTGGAAGTGCCCTATAGTCATCTTCCTCACACTAAGGTTAACCGCTGTGGTACCCTAATGATAATGGTAATTAAAACTATAACTATGATGATGACGTATATGCTAAGTATTCAACACCAATATTTTCCTTTTTAATTTACATTAAAAACTGAGAAACTGGATTATAGGCGTGGTTATACGAAGATATTTAAAGTGGACCTATTTGATTGAGGCAAAGTGTATTAGACTCTTACGTATATGTTCACTTGTCAAGATACTTGCTCATGTACATACATATGTGCCTCAGCTCTGCTGCAAACCGGACCGTAGCCAAGCACAAAGCTGGGCTTTAAATAAGTGGTCGACACGGTCCTATTCCGCGGAGTCGGCAAATACGGTATCTGGCGCTTCACGAACACTATAAACTTCTCTTACGTTTTTACCCATACCAACTTAAACTTGCATGTATTGGTGTAAATCACTGCTTTACATAGGGTAACAACTTTTAGCACCAAAAATCGAGTGAGCCGCTCTGAAAAAAGAGCTTTGTCTTAGGAAGCCTTCATATACATATATACATACATAGGTGTGGACATATGACTTTTCCATAAAAGTATAGGTGTGTCTTTGGTTGGTTTCAATTTATTGTGAACTTTCGCTGCACACAGACTTGGCGCAATTGCTGCCATTTAGTGGTAATATTTTTGGAAACTATTGAGACAAAGTTTTAAAGTGTTCAAATATATCTGATTTTTAAAGGCATCTCATAAAAAATGAGCATCTATTTTCACTTTTTTATTTTGGCCTTGACTCTTTTGGCTCCTTGTCTTAGTGGAGCTGAAAAAAATGTTGAAGTTATTGATAAAGCTGGGGAAATTCGAATATACAAACGTCTTATTCCTGCTGACGTTCTGAGAGGTGAGTATATATTATTAATAATAATATATATGTATATGTTGCATGTTTTATACATGTTTTTCCTATATTTCATTTTGAAAGTTTATAAAAAGTAGTTTTATTTAAATTTAAGCTTATTCATACAAGGTCATCCAATAAAATTAAATCGTTGTTTGTCGATATTATTATACAATGAAGAAATACTACCTGAAATCTTACTCTCCTTTTAAGATTTTCCCGCAATGTGCTTTGCCTCAACGAGATGTGCAACTGTTGAGCCTGGAAAATCCTGGGACTTAACTCCATTTTGTGGTCGCTCTACATGCGTACAAAATGAGGAGAACGATACCAAGTAATATTTTTTGTTTATTTTACAGTTTGGTTTAATTAAGTACCATATACATATATATATAACTAAAATAAAATTTGTAAACAGACTGCTGGAGCTTGTAGAAGATTGCGGCCCACTGCCCTTGGCCAACGAAAAATGCAAACTGGACACGGAAAAAACAAACAAGACCGCACCGTTCCCTTACTGCTGCCCCATCTTTACTTGCGAGCCGGGAGTCAAATTGGAATATCCGGAAATTGCAAAGGACAATGGGAAAAAAGAAGTAGTTGAATAATGATAAACTCATAAAGACAATACAACAATGTTTATAATACTTATATTATTATTTTTGTGAAATATAATCGTTTCATTTGTCGAAAAAAGTTGTGTTTTTTGCTTATTTCTGGTATCAGACAAAAGTATTATTTTTAAAACATACATTCAAGCAGATAATAATGGATGCATACGATTTATATGACCTATATTCAAGAACATTCCAATACATAAAAAATCTAAACCTTAGCAAAAAATAAAAATAAATTTAAATAAATGCGTGCCAGACTTGGGCAAGCCAAAACAAAAGTCGCTTGTCAATCAAAATAGGTTAGGTTAGGTTAAGGCGGTGACGGCCGGCTCGACGAGCCGGGCCGCCCACATGAGCCAGAGGAGGCTCCTTGTGATGCCGCGTAGGCTTAGATCCCCTGTCCGCTACAGGTTCTCATGGGCCGCTGACCAATCCTAAGTTAGAGAGGACCAGCCCGATCCTTGGATGAAACGGGTTAGCATTTTCGGTGATGCCTCGCTTAGCTCGGCGAGATCCACAAGGGTGAAAGAGCCCAGGTACTGCAGTCTACGTCTGCTCAGGGCTGGACAGTGACAGATGAGGTGAGTTACTGTCTGTTCCTCCTCCTCATCCCTACAGCTTCTACAGAAGTCGTTATGGTGAACCGACAGCCTGGACGCATGCGTACCAAGTAGCCAGTGACCAGTGAGAGCCCTAACGGCATGGCTGTCGCAGCTTTCCCTGCTTAAAGACAGTAGCTCTTTGGAGCGCTTTGCTGCTCGGCGTGGCCAGATCATTCTAGCGTGACGGCAAGAGACTAGGTTTTCCCATTTCCTGTCCGCGAGGAGACGAAAGTGTTCCCTACAAAATAGTCTGCGAGTGGCCAAGAGCATGTCAACTAGCTCCCTCTCCGGCTGAAGAGGGGAGGTTGTACCCGCCGGGCCAGCTCATCGGCAGCGCAGTTGCCCTCGATGTCCCTATGTCCTGGGACCCAGATGAGGTGAAGGTCGTACTGCTCCGCCATCTCGTGAAGAGATCTGCGGCAGTCGTTGATGGTCTTCGAATTAGAGGAGATGGATTCTAGTGACTTCAGGGCAGCCTGACTGTCAGAGAAAATGCAAAGGGGAGCTCTGGCCATTGTGGGCGGGAGCTGATCAAGGGCTTCTTTGATGGCGTAAAACTTCCGCCTGAAAGACGCTGCAGTGGTCGGGTAGCCTAAAAGAGACGGATCGAATTTATCGAAGACCAGCGTAAATTGGATATACCTATGGTCAGAGAAGGAGTGCTTCTCCAGCACCCTCCATGATTTCATGGTATCCCTTAGTGATTCCGAGAGGAGGGTAATATCTAATACCTCCCTACGGTTCCTGGTAATAAAGGTGGGTTCGTACCCCGAATTCCCCACTAGCAAGTTGGATGAAAGGATGTAATCAAAAAGAGACTCACCCCTGTCGTTGGTGTCAGTGCTGCCCCACTGATGGGCGTTGGCGTCGCACCCAATGATGAGACCGAGGTTCCGCCTTTTGCTATCCTCGGCATGAAAAGCATGAAAAGAGTTAAATCTTTCCTAGCGAGTATGCCTATAGTCGGCTGCCCTCAGCCCTAGGATTCTGTCTCCACAGATCCAGGGCTCCTGGATGAGGACAGCATCGATACCACCTTCCGCCATGTGGACAAGTAGCGCAACTGAAGGTGTTTTACTGTTGTGGAGGTTTATTTGCAGAAACGTCAGAGACATTCTGCTTCTTAACCTCCACCACAGTGATGTCGGCGTCCGAGGTCGGCTCGTCCTCCTCCTCGGACATCCCGACGCCGCGCAAGCCCCTAGCGAGCTCGCTCTCCTCGGAGACGTACCCCTCCAGGATGTCCTCCTCGTCGAACAATCCTTCGGGCGCCTCTTTGATACGAGGTCCCTCTATATCAGGGTCCTCCTCTTTGCGGCCCGGCTTGGCGTCGGCCTTGTAAATGCGGACGGCTACTCTGTCGAAGCCGTATCTGAGCGCTCCCCCGTTTTTCTTCAACGCCTCGACTGTCCCCTCATTGAGAGTCAGGACAACCTGGCGCCTCGGATCAACGTCCTCCTCAACCTTGGCAACACGCCAATCAGAGGAGGGAAGGTCAGGGTTGCTCAGCTGCAGAAGCTTGAGAATTTTCTCAGCCTCCGCCGGCTTATGCGAGAGCCACGCCCTGGCTCTTGGCTTGCTGGGGATCTTGTCCCAGTCGACAACCGCGAGCTTCGCGCCTGAGAATACTTCTCCCAATCCCGCGATCGCTCTCTTGTAGAAGGTGACCGATTCCGCGTCTTCGCCCGCGATCACCTTCACTCCTCCTTGATGCCAGCCGGCATCATCGCAACGAGGCAGCGCGCCACCCGACACCAACAGCTCCCCCACGAACCTGTTTTGCAGTTCCCCAACAATCCACCGCCACTGGTACCTCGAGATATGTCAATCAAAATAAGAAAAATTAATTTAAAATGCCGTTTTCCTTCTTTTCTTTGTTTTTTATACCCTTGCAGGGTATTATAATTTTAGTCAGAAGTTTGCAACGCAGTAAAGGAGACATTTCCGACACTATAAAGTATATATATTCTTAATCAGCATCAACAGCCGAGTCGATCTAGCCATGTCCGTCTGTCCGTCCGTCCGTCCGTCCGTTTCTACGCAAACTAGTCCCTCAGTTTTGAAGCTGAATATGAATGAAACTTTGCAGATAGTCTTCTATGTGCTCTCACTACTCCATAAGTCGGAACCGCCCGGATCGAACTACTATATCATATAGCTGCCATAGGAACGATCGGTACATTTTAATGAAAAATATGATAACTAAAATTATAACAAATTATTTAGATATTTGCATAAAATTTTAGATTTGACCATTTTGTATTATTCTAGAATTTCGTTTTTAATTTTATCAAAATGCCATAGGACCGATCGGACAATTTTGAGGAAAAATCGAACTTAGCCAACTTTCCACATATTTTCATGAAATTTGAGACATGGCCATGTTGTATTATTCCAGAATTTCGGTTTTAATTTTGTCGCTCTCAGCACTTGGTTCGCAACATTTTTCGCTAGCAACATTCTTTGATGGCAACATTTTCCGCCCGCAGGATTTATTTAATGTCAGTACACGAGAAACCGAAAATTCTTCTTCTTCTTCTACTTACTGCAAGGGTATTTAAACTTCAGCATTCCGAAGTTTTCTTCCTTTCTTGTTTTTTATTGTTTTCTGTTTAATCGAAAAGTAATAACAAACTTAATAACATTGTCCTTCTTCTATCATTACAATAGCTGACTTTGTGTCATTACTGTTCTTACTAAAGGGATTACATATGTTATTATATATTATCTTACTGACATTAGTCTTCAAAATTCTAAAATTAACTTCACTGTAATCCAAGCTACTATACAAAAAAATTGGTAAACGATTACTCATTATCCAAACACTTTGCTGCTCTTCGTTATCCACTTTTAAATCATTTGGGAATTGGATTAGGGTATTGGGGGCGTCATCACGTTGATCTAAAAGTAACATCAAATTAGCGCGAGTATATGGCTTTGCAGTGTCCCAGCAACCGATGTTATCCCGATGAACTTGTGTGAAAAACATAACACCATCTCTTGTGATTCCAGAAGTTGATGACTGACTTTTATATCCACGGTCTCCGATGGAAAAGAAATATTTGGCGGTTTCCTGGCTACTTGCTTCCCATATGAATTCGTTTAGTAAGAGTTCTAGAGGTACCATAAATTCCTGCAACGAATATTTAAATAGTTGATTATTGGGGGGAAAATATGTTTAATTCAGTGCAAAATGTTAATGTTAATGTTAATGTTAAAAGTAGAAAAGTGTTCTGAATTTTCTGACATAAGATAAATGTTGCGCCGAACTAAATTTTGCGAGCAACAGCTATGATTTTGCTTTCAAAATAAATGAATTCATATTCATATACATACATCTATATATTCCGATTTGGATAAAATTAATTAAATAATTAATTAACAAAATGGCCATCATGTCTTTAATTTTATGAAAGTATGTGGAAAATTGGCTTAGTTGAGTTTTTTTCCACCAAATTTTCCGATCGGTCCTATGGAAGCTATATGAAATGTCTGATTTTGATAAAATTAAAACCGAAATTCTAGAATGATTTCCAAATTTAAATCCGTCAATACGGAAACAGAGGACATCTCAAGGACCCTGCGTCTCGACCCTTAATTTTAGTAGTTATCCTATTCGTCTGCTTTGCGCGTAGATGTTGCAATGGGTAGATGTTGTTTTAATGGGTTCCGTCATTGGATCTTTTCCGTCTTCTTTAGAGGCTGTGTGCTGACGGGAAAGAGGCGTTTAATTCCTACATGACTCTGGCACGCTAGCTTGACACTCTTTTTCGATCTGCCCTCCCATCATCGCTTGCTGAGCTCAGTTTATGTCATCAACAACAACAGCTGCTGCAATCCGATATTATTTTTCATGGCTTGCAGTTCTCTGCGTGTACAGTTCCCTTAAGTGCTTTCCATATCCATCATGCCATTTGAATGTTACTGGTATTATCAATCCATATCTCTCCAATTTCCGAACTGTTCAAAACCGCTGCACCGAATCAGTTCGAAAACAAAAACAAATATGCACTCCGAACTTTGCGAGACATCGGCAGTAGCCGAAGTTAGGTTGATTTTTGTTGTGCCTTCGAGGAATCGGACCTGAAAGGAATTCTGGTACTGATGTGCTTGCACAGTCGTCGTTTACGTTCACGCCTTTTCAGGTGTTGAGTGCTATGGGTCGTTTCTGTCTTAAATACTAATTAATTACCTGTATAATAGATATTTATTCACAAAACCATAAATACATTACCTATTTATATTATATAATAATTACAAGTGCTTAAATCTCACCTTAAAGCTTGCCATTGGATGGAAGTAGAGAACACGCTGTTTAGTCTTTTTATCGTACGAAATACTCATTCCAAAAACACCGTCTAGCCATTGAAAATTTAAGCCATAGATATTAAAGTCCGATGCAAATGGCTCCGGATTAAAATTATAATTCGTAATTCGCCAGCTTTTATTTTTTGAGAGGCTGTAAACTACCAGACCGAATCTCCACACATCCGATACAATAGCATGAGCATCGTCACATGTATTTCCAACATCTACAACAATATTTGAATGAAGGGAGTCTTGTTTCACTTGCGACTCTGGTAAATTGTAGCGAATGATCTGTTTATCAGATTTAAGATTATAAACGACTATCTTTGGTGGGCATATTTGATTTAAGTTAACAGTAGCATTAACAATACCCGAGTCAATTAACCAAAGTCGATCACATTTATCAATCGCCGTACGATATACCGATATTAGTTTGGAGCAATCCGGTTTTTTGGGGTCTCCATGAGCCTTCCATGTGGGATACGGTCTAATTGCTGGACTTGTCTCTCTTGTTGGATATGAAATGGTACCTAAACTGGCAGGTACTCCATCCTTCCAACGAGGCGTTGTTATAAACAGACGATCGCGGTAAACGTCAATTCCCAAGGGTAAGTTGTTTTTGGGTACAAAGTCACTGTAAATAAAAATATTAATTTAACTAGTGGCAATTCAGTGTGTTTAAGTTGTGCGAAATATGTGTAATTCTTTATAAAGGTCAGTTGCAGTTGCAATTGAATCATTTGGGATCGATTTTATATTTTTATTATAGTCAAATGAAATAAAAACCTGAAAAGGGAAACAAAAAGAAATCTATGCGTACACACTAAACTTTGCTGGATTGATTAGGTTATTAGGTTTTTATTAATTGATCGACCGCATCTATGACAGATATATGATAAGTAATTCGATTTTAATACAAGCTACTATACAAAAAAATTGGTAAACGATTACTCATTATCCAAACACTTTGCTGCTCTTCGTCATCATTTGGGAATTGGATTTTTATTATTTTAAAATAGTACAAATTTACTCAATATAAAAACAATATCTTCTTAGTGCAACGAACCACCTAGAATATTCCTTTTCGACAGAACGACTGATAAAAACATCTGTTTTACAAAAACTTTTCTATCGATAATTTCATTGAAAATATTGGCTAAATGGCTAAAATTCTTTCGAGCCGATTCAATGTTATTATTGGCAAAGAGCAATGAGAGAGAGAAGTTCAGCGAATAAGTAACAAGCTTGGGAACGATAAGACCCAACGTTATGAGCTTGCATTTAGAGCCGTTTAAGATTAATAAGATTATGTGGCAGCATTTTTATAGCCTTGCAGGGTATTATAATTTAAGTCTGAAGCTTGCAACGCAGTGAAGGAGACTTTTCCGACCCAATAAAGTATATATATTCTTGATCAGCATCAACAGCCAAGTCGATCTAGCCATGTCCATCCGTCCCTTCCTACGCAAACTAGTCCCTCAGTTTTTAAGCTATCTGAATGAAACTTTTCAAATAGTCTTCTATATGATGTCACTATTATATAAGTCGGAACGGGCCGGATCTAAACATTTTAAGGAAAATAAATCTAACTAAGCCAATTTTCCACATATTTTCATAAAATTTAAGACATGGCCATTCTGTATTAGTCTAGAATTTCGGTTTTAATTTTATAAAAATCGGACCACTATATCATATAGCTGCCATAGGAATGTATATATATCTGTTTGGCTTTGTTGCTCGCAACATTATTCGCCAGCAACATTCTTTGCTGGCAACATTCATTTTATGTCAGTATCCGAGAAAGCGAAAAAGTCAGAACATTTTTCTTCTTCTCTTGTATTTACTGCAAGGGTATATTTAAACTTCGGCACGTCGAAGTTAGCTTCCTTTCTTGTTTAATTTAATATGGAATTTGGCAACTTTCAGAAAATTTATCTTATGTCAGTACCAAGCTTATCTATCAAACTCGAGCGAGCCCTTAGCTGCATGCCTACAATGGATATATGGATACCAATCATGAAGAACATCAAATATTTGCCGAAAATGTCGTTTAGATTACCTTTATCAATTAAGCTTTTCTTACTTAAAGCGTAGTACTAACACAAGACAAATTTGGTTTCGAAATTTTGCAAGCGAAATTGCTCTATAATTTGCTAGGAAACCAATGTGACAAAACAATTTAATGAAAAGGTGGAAAATGGGGTCACACTGACACGTATTTTTGATGTAAGAAAACTTTACAATGTTAAATTACCAGGAATATAAGAAGATTCGATATTGGAATACTTTTTATTGATGTGTTCTCTACTATGGAGCTCAAGGCAAATAACCAGAGTCGGCCAACGCCGCCGCCGCCCAATGATGATTTCATTTTTTCCTTATTTAAAAATGTATCTTGTGAATTAAACCGTTATCATTACGGCTCTGTTTAAATTAAGCTTTTTCTGGCGACAAGAAAAGCGCTTCGTGCATTAATTCCCTCCACCTTACCTTTCGGAAAATATCAATTATAATATTTTTTAATGCAAAATCACAGTCTCTTTTCTTTTTTTTTGTCTCAACTTTTAACTTATGTCTTAACTTATATCTAATGTCAGAAAGTTCTTCTTCTTTCTTTTTTGCTCGGTATTTTTATATGGAGTTTTGCTGTTTTAAGAAAATCTATCTTATGTTGGTACCAGCATATACACCTAGATTTTTTTTTCTTTTTCGTTTTTTTCGAAACTATGCATTCCAAGTCGGTACCAGAAATATCTCAAAAACCATTGAACCGATTGACTTGAAATTTTCTGTGAATATTCTATACATAAATATCTAGTCTAGTCGTAGAATTTTTTTTAAAGACTTTTAGTTTTTTTATTGGGAAAATAAGGACGCAACTTTATTACTATTTTGATAATCTATTTGGTTTTTTTAATTTTGGATGATTTTTGAGGTAGCGGTATCATCTGGTACCGAATACCTCCATTTTTTTTGACCCTAATTAAAAAATGAATTACTCCGTTAATTTTAAAAATGTTTGAATCAAAAGTAATTAAAAAAAAAACTCAAAAGTGTATTCTTTTACCTAAAAGAAACATCGATTCAATGGCTCAAATAGACTCTAAAAAAAAATTTTTTTAATTGCCTTTTTTGGCCCTTTTGGTGTATATGCCCCCTTAAGAACAAATGCTTATCGACAAAGGGTATATGCAAGCCTTGCGCGATGGTTGTTTATGAGTTGACCGACTTTACTTAACAGTCTTTTAGGAGAACATATACAAATCTTTTTATAACTTAAAAAAAAAATGTACCAATTTATTATGTTCATACATTATCATCATTAATTCGCAGAATCATGATCACTGATAAGTGATGCATTTCTTACAATAGTTCTCTTAAACGCGTATGATCACCGATCAGCAAAAAAAAGAACCCGTGTGCAACTCTGTAATTACTGCAGTGAACTAAATAAACGATTCCCCGCCAAACATCGATAATAGCTCTTTACTTCTAGAACGAAACCAATAATAAAAACAAGTAAGAAAGCTACAGTCGTTCGTGAACGACTGTTATATACCCTGTACCAAAATATAACGCCGCTCGAATTAGCTCCCGATTATAAATAAAATCGGTAACCAGGGAACACCACGTGGAGGCCAATGCAATTGCAAAGGGGTCAAAAAGAGACCTACGAGTCGACTTGAGTTGATTAAATATTTCTAAAATAAGATTCTCTAAACATCTCCTTGCTCTCATCCTTTTTACGCTTCTTCTTTGTCATGGCTTTGACAACGATAAACAAAAATCAGCTGATCGCGACTTTTGCCTATTAGAGAAATGTAAACGAACTCGCTCTTTTCAAAACCACCACCATCTCATGCACTTGCGTGTGCAAGACAGAGACAGAGATAACCCTCTCTTTCTTGCGCACGGGAGTTAGTTTCTTGCACTCATTAGTTTTGTTGTTGTTTTTTGGGAAGCTCCTGTTGCTAGCTGCCAAAATGATAACAAACTGATTAGTAAATAACTTTTGTGTTTTTTATCCGATCTTTACCAGATTTTCGGTATTGATACATGTACTACATATGCATGCCTATGCACAAAAAAAAAGATCTATGGTAATATTTGTGGCTGCAAAACGCTTTTTATTGATTTGCGGGGGAGTGGGAGGGAAATTTTAAAGTCTGAAACAAACTTGATCTGCGTGCAAAACATTCCTACATAGCGAATTTGGTGGCTCTAGCTCTTGTAGTTGCTGAGATCTAGGCGTTCATACAGACGGACAGACGGACAGACAGACATGGCTATATCGACTTGGCTGTTGATGCTGATCAAGAATATATATACTTTATGGGGTCGGAAATGCTTCCTTCTGCCTGTTACATACATTTGCACAAAATTAATATACCTATGTACCTACGGTACAGGGTATAAAAAGAAAATCTTTTTAACCTAAATAAAAATTAAAATAAGAAATTTAAAGTTTATAAGATTCACATTTGTTCACAATATAAAATATTTATTATACTTTATTTATTTAAAAAGTAGGAAATATGTTTTAATGTAGTACCCATAAAATACGCATAAGCTTTATGTATAAGCATATGAGCTATGTACATATATATTTGTAAGTTTCGCCTTTGTCAAACCAAAAGGGGAATACAATTTTAATTGATATGTACATCTGTATTCAAATAATCTAATTTATGTACATACGTAAATATATACAGAAATTATGAAAATAGTAGCTTTCATAAAAGGATTTATGTGTGCATTTTGGGCAAATATAAGACAATAATAATACTATAGTATTCATACCCATTTAAAATGGCCTGCTGACGTTCAACAAATGTTGAATATTCAAAGTCCAAATATTTCCATTCATTAATTATCTCAAAATGGCTTTCTCCTTTGAAGGCCTCTGGAATTACATGACGAGAAGCTTGGCCTTCAAGTCTCTGGGAAACTGAATGAACAATATGGGTTCCATTTAAAATCGCAATTAGAAACAGGAACTGCGCTATTAAATTTATTCGAGTAGTGTTCATAAATAACAACTGCATTACGAAAACTTAAAAAAAAATATGTCCGCAGTGTTATTAAAGTGTAGTCCACTGCTATCTAACTTGAACTGACCAACAAAGTTGGATCGTCGGTATATTTTACAATTCTTTTGACATTCAAGAGCTTTAATTTCCAGTTATTTTTTAAGTACTGTTTATACCACGAAGTCGTACTGGAACTGAACTGAATAAAATTGGTACATATGCTGGAAGGAATTTATTATTATTATTTGTATTTTTTTTATTTTTAAACGCGTTACCTTATGTCACAAACTTATTTCTCGCAATAGTTAGACCCTACTGATCATGACCAGCAGAAATAATAAAAAATAAATAATAAATAGAGAAAAATTTATACTTTTGATGTTATTCAAACATATTTTCATCTTCTTTTAAATATGCAACATTTAAGAATCTAGAATTTTGTTATTAATTTTATAAAAATATTTATTAATATCATTACTGCCATAAAAAGATATGAAACAAGAAAGGAAGCTAACTTCAGCAAACTAGTCCCTCAGTTTTGAAGCTATCTGAATGAATGATGCTCTATATGCTCTCACTACTATATAAGTCGGAACGGGCCGGATCGGACGACTATATCATATAGCTGCCATCGATCAATTTTAATGAAAAAAATTATAACTTAGCCAATTTTTAAGATATTTTCAATCAATTTGACCATTTGGTATTATTTTAGAATGTCGATTTTAATTCCAGAATTTCATAAAATTTGAGACATGGCCATTTTGTATTATTCCAGAATTTCGGTTTTAATTTTATCAAAATCTGAGCAACATTCTGCACTGGCAACATTTATTTTATGACAGTACCCGAGAAAGCGAAAAAGTCAGAATATTTTTCTTCTTCTTCTTCTAATTACTGAAAGGGTATTTAAACTTCGGCATGCCGAAGTTAACTTCCTTTCTTGTTGTTTTTAACTTAGATCCCAAATAAAAATGCAAAAGGTGCAGATGTGTATTGAAAAAGGTATATTCTTTATATATATTTTGTATACACAACTATGATAAAGTAACCGCTTATTTACTTGCGTTTTCTTTTATGTAATATGAGCTCATTCAAAAACATTTGGACGGCCCTGACTATATAATATATTCCGTCAGGCAGTCTGTACTGGCTAAGTATACTTGGTCTATCAGCTTTAGGTATATTTTAAGGCCGCTAAGGAACATATTCCCTTAGCAATTCAGGTAGAATTTCTGACATGCATTTCTATTTTCGTAAATAGCTAATAACAAAGGAGAACAAAAAAAACTATTAATTTACTTTAAAGTTATTTGCTCTTACTCAAAGGTGTTGGGGAATATTTCACTTTGAAATACCAGTCTAACAATAACAAGAGCCAACGAGAAAATTACGATAAACGATAATTTTACATTGTTTCAGTGGTATTTACAACAATTCACTGATTTTCATGCTGTCTTCAAACCTATCTTTTTTAACACATTAAAGGAGGTCAATTAAAGAATGTTTATTTTTAATTCGTTTTAGTCATTGGCTTTTTGCATCTTTTTTAGATAGATATATTTATATATATTTAACATTGGTTACAAGATTGTTGTTTTGATAGTCTGTCATTGCACAACACCCAAATAAAGGCAATCATTGAAAGTAGAGAACAACAATACCAATGCATGGTAACATGATGCTGAAGTTTATTGTACACAGAAACAATTGTCTAGTAACGCCAATGTTTATTACCCAATTTTATTAGAATATGACCGGTCGAATTTTTTTATTACAACATTTATTGTAAATCGGATGTTTAGCTTTTCTATAGAATTAATACCTTAGTTACTATTTTCATGATTTCTTAGGTCAAAAATGGTCAAAATTTTAAAACAAAACAATTAGCGTCTCTTAGACAGCGTCTTGAGGGACAGACCGGGCTGCCAATATTAGCTCGGTTGCTGATCCTGATCAAGAATATATAAGCTTTATGGGTTCGGAGATGACTCTTTTTGCCTATTACATAAGCTATAATACCCTTTAGATACCGATAAACGTAGCACAGATACATTTATAAGTCAATTTCTAAAGTATCCGACGTAAGAAGCATTGGTTCGGTATGGCTATCATCTACTAAAGATGAAAGGTCATCGTTCATCAGCCCTCCAGTCAAGTCGGTGGAACTCTGCTGATCTTCACAAAGCGACTGTTGGGAAGATGATGCAAGTAGCAGGGAATCATGACTGTGAACATCTCTAAATTCAGAATTCTTAACAGAATCCGATAATCTGTGATGACAACTCTCGTGTTTATGATTGAGGTTGGTATGATGGACATAGCATGATGTACAGTCATCAACCATGTTTGTCTTGCTGCTGTTACTTCTAAATAAAACATTAGCCTCCGAAACACCAATTTTTGGTTTAAAATTAGGCGAATGTAACATCGTAGACAGCATGTGACTATGTGATGACAGCATAGGGTCGCCGCCTTGCACCGGATGCTTGCAATCCTCCATTAGTTCGTCAATCTGGTTCATCCCCATATTTACTTCGTTACTATTAAGCTCCATACGCTTTTAAAATAAATAATAGATGCCATAAATTTAAAGAAATTAAACTTTAAAAAATTAATTTTAGGACCCACTTGATTTTCCACAAGCGAACGCCGACTTTGGGAGACACTTGGCGATAAACCTGAGCCTTTGAGATATGCATTGGCTTGGGTTGGCGCTGATACTGAAACGGAAGTTAATTGGTAATCGGAAATTGACTTAGCCTGCATTTCCAGATCCTTTAATGATAATATATATTAAAATTGGTTTTAAAGTATAAGAGTGCATTGCAATATTTTACCCTTATTCTTGTCATAAGTTTCCGATTTTGAAGCTCCACTTGCCGCTGACGGCACTCATTTTGCCTTAAACGTGCTACCTCGTGTTTTAAGCATTTAATGTAGTCAACGGAGGATTTTAAAATGGTCCCCTTATTTGGACGAATATCGCGAACCACTTCATAAAAGGCTTCACTACCCTTGGGCAAAAGGGTGCCGAGCTCCTTGATCCGGTCATTAATATTAAAACGTCGCCTTCGCTCAACTAAACCGGTTTGCAAATATTCACAATAATTAAGATATGATTCATATATGTATATGTGTTTTACATTTCTATATTTGTGCTTACTCATGTTATGGTTATCCTTCTTTTGACGATCCTTCTGCATTGCATTTAATTCGGCGTCTGTTAAACTTTGTGGCTCCTGTTTAATGGATAGCTCCGAGTTAAAGTTTTGATCAAAGTTAAAGGAATCATTTTGCAAAATATCGTCAAAGAGATCATCTGGCTAAAACGAAAATGTAATATACTAACTGCTATGGGCGACTTGATTTCAAAATAGTTTTCTTCAATCATTAATAATAATACTTACATCACTGTCGAACGAGGGAAGCTGTAAAAGTACCAACAATATAACGATAATTTTATTCAAAAATAAAGAAAATATTATATTAAGATACCGTTGAAAAGATTATAATTAAATGTCCAACTCACTTCTGATGCGCTAGTAGCCACCGAGCTTAAGCTGGGCGATATGGGTGCTGATGTGGATTGCAGTGAGCTTCCGGTACTTCTTATAGAATTAATAATTCCAGATGATAAACGTGGCACATTTGTAGATGAGGCTAAGCTTGAGTTAGCCTTAACAAACCCCAACTGATTAGTTTTACTAACAATTGCTGGGGATGATTCACCGCCGGCGTTATTATTAATACTTCCCAATGAAGCATTTGGTTCATTGGGATTACATTTATCACCTCGTAAATAATTGCAACCAAATGGTGAAATTTGCATTGAATCGTCGGCGGAATGTCCATTTGTACTATGTTTCACATTCATACCTATATCACATTCTAAGGAGGAAGCCTGCTGTAGATTGCCAGCAGATGCAGAGTTATTTCTCATTTTTATCTATTAATTAATATGTATAATGAAATAAATACAAAATAATTAATATTTATTATACTTACGTCACTATTGTTGCTCCAAATAGACGGTTTAAAGGATTCACTTAAATATTGCCGCACTTGATTCTTCTGCTTTTGTATGACATGATATCTAGTAGGATTTTCCAGCACTGTACTGACCTACGTATACAAAAAACGCTATATAGAACATATATACATTTATTATCACTCATATAACCTGCAGCACTTGTGGCGGTACATCTACTCCAATACTTTGAAGAGGAACTTTCAGTTTAACAGGACTTAAACGATCCTTTTGCACTAATTGTGACATCTGATCCAAGCTTGATGATCCACTTCCACATGCGCTTGTGCTGCAACTGTCTATAAATTCCGTTTCGGTTGACCCCAACATCAAATGCATTTTTGAATCTGTGTCCAGAATTTGTTGTTGGATTATCATCTGCTGTTGTTGTTGTTGCTGATGTTGCTCTCTTTGTAATTGAAGTTTCAGTTGTGTTCGGGAGGTGGGTGTGGCAGTTTTAAATGTGGGTCTATAAATTAAATATTATAAATAAGTAATGGGTTATATTGCAACTATTTTTAACTGATAGGCTGCAGTGATGTAAACTAATGTACCTACCCACCCGAAAGTGGAGGAAGACCCACTATACGCGGTTCTATAGCTTCAGTGTCATCCAAATCAACAATACTTGGATCCATTTCTAGAATCATTTCCAAGTCTTTATCGATTCCAACTGTGACACGAATATTTTTGGTAGATTCACTGTGAATCTGTGATGACATTGAATAAGGATTCAAGAATCTAATATTCATATTATCGTTTTCAGAAGAAATTGTGGTTAAAGGTTCCTCGCCAACTTCAATTGCCATCGAGCTCTGATTACTTTCATCATCATGCTTTTCGTTTTGTGACATCTGTAATGTCTGCACACGTATTAAAAAATCTTGAAATTCTAGAATACGTTCTGAATCTCTATCTGTTGTCATATTTTCGTTATTAAAATGTTCCTCTGAAGATGATTTTACATCTGGGTCTAGCTTTGTTTTTTTTTCTATACTCTTTTTACTCCAGTATGAAAACATGTTTTTTTAAGAATATATTGTTAAAGACAAAATTTCAAATACTACAAAAGACCTTGATCTTCTATCTTAGCAAGCGAATGTGAAAAGAGACTGATCGGTTCGACTAAAATGCTTTCCCTAAAAATATACAGATCCTATAACGCGACGAATTTGTAAGGTTTCACCATTTTTAATTCTCTCCCAAAAGTTTACATAATTTAGAATGGTATTCAAATTATGAATAAAATGTACCTAACTGTATATACAAGCATTGTAATAATTACGTCTTCATCTTTTCAAGGATAATGAGTTTATTAAGTGAGAGAAATTAAGCACTTATAAAAACCACCTTATACAGTTTTAACCATTTATTATAATATATACATATGTACATACATACATTGGATGTATTAGAGTAAACACAAGCACATCAGAATTTTCATTTTGTTATATGCAACAACATTCGAATGTAAGTATATATACATATAATTCATATGTATATACATACATTTATTTATACATATTAAAAAAAAAAAAAACAGGGTGCGCTTAATTATTAAAAAAAAAACATACATATGGTATATGAAATTCAATGGTCACTGCATTTTTGTTAAAATATAAATGCGAATTACGAATTAAAACAAATATTTTTTATTATGTTTATTTATTTATTATTTAATAACACCAAAAACATTCTTCAAATTAGTAAGTAAACAAGTACATAAAAAATTAATAAAATTAAAATAAACCATTCTTAATGATCTTTTGAAAGATAAAATAGCAAAAATGACTAAAATTCTAATAATAATATAGCCCCCCCCCCCCCCCCCATTTAAATAAAAAAAAAACAAAA
>VNJU01008474.1:24841-37833 GCA_008042675.1 Drosophila seguyi
TAATAAAAAAATAGCCCCCCCCCCCCCCTCCTAATTTAAGGAAAAAAAATTCGCGTACTTTTATAAAACGAAATTTTTAATTGTACTCAAATACATACAATTCAATTAATTGATATTCGTAAACAAACATACATACATTTCAATTCATTATGTTTGTGTATGTCTGTGTATGCCCAAATCTCGGTTTTGTGTTTTTATACAAGATGTGCATATGTACACTTATATACATATGTATGTACTTATGAACGTTTGCTTGATAAGATTGTAAAATTGCGCTAATTATACATCAAATAATGAAGCTTGCACGCACATTTATCAACTCTTTTATTATTTATAGCACTATGTGGAATTGTATGTATATCTCAATTCATGTACTTACATTTCATCGGATCGTAAAGACCGTGTTGATGATTTCAGTTCATAAAATTCCATATCTGAACTGCCCGCTGCTGTAACATTTGGTAGAAAATCCATAGTTTCGTTTTCATTCAGAAGACTTATATTTAAATCAAACTCGATATCAAAGCCCAGATCGATTCCAGATTCCGTCATTGTATTTGCAGTGGGAAAACTACTCTATAAACACACATTTATTTAATTGATAATTAAACCTAGTTTAGTTTACTCTAATTCTTTCATAAAGTTTTCAATACACGCACATAAACCAATCGAGATAAAAGATATATTTTACGGAATGGGTACCGAAAAAAATTTCATAACACGAAAAGAAAAGCTTTTAATAGCGGTGAGAAAAGGAATGACAGTAAGTGATCGTGATAGCACGAAAGCGGAGGGTAAAATGTTAGTATGTAAAGAGAATTGAATATATCGTTTAACATTATTTAAAAGTTTATTATAAAATTGTATATATAATTCTAAATGCGTCCTTAAGAAATTACAGACAAATTACCGACAGTATTTTATATATGGGAACTTCAATTTTTATTCATTAGCACAATTTTTATAAATATATTTATTTACATAAATTAGGCTGCAACATCTGGTAAAAATGTTTTTTTTTTACCGTCTGGGAAAATAATCTGTTAATGATGCGAATACGGCATTTTAGCTTAAGGTATGCATGCTATCGATATTTTTGAAATGTGGACCATATCGATTATATTGGTTGATAAAAATTTATGTAAACTAGAATATTTTTTTCCTTAAAAGCAAGTGGTACTGTTATAGGTAAAATAAAACATATATTTCTATCTTATCATGAATATACATTGTTGCCAATATTGTATTTACTTTCTTATTTACTTATACTATTACATAAATAACGACACAAAGACAGAAGCTTCTTCAATAAAAAATTGTAAATATACCCAAAAAACAAAGTGCACTTCTGCGGACATATATATATATATATATATATGTATGTACATACCTAAAACATGTAGATTACATATATACATATATATATATAGTAAATTCTTATGCAGAATGTTTTCATATGTCCCGTATTATTTTCCTTTGCCTTTGTTGATAATTCATTATGCATATCTTAATTTGGTAGAAAACATGGATAAGAAGATCTCATCGATATCGCAGCCACGCATTTTAAAAAAGAAGCATTTTCGAGTGAAGCATCAAAAAGTAAAACTTTTTCGTGCCAATGAACCTATTTTGAGCGTATTTATGTGGGGAATTAATCACACTGTAAGTTAATGAATACTTCAAAAAATTGATGTTTTTAAAACAGTCTTAAAACGAAAACAATTTAATTACAATACAAAATTTCACAGATCAATGAACTAAGTCATGTAAATATTCCCGTAATGCTGCTGCCAGATGACTTTAGAGCTTATTCCAAAATTAAAGTGGATAATCATCTTTTTAACAAGTAAGCTAATAAATCGAAGTTGGGCGTTTTCTAAAGATTTAAATAATATTTTTATTTAAGGGAAAATATGCCGTCGCATTTTAAAGTGAAAGAATATTGTCCCCTTGTATTTCGGAATTTGCGCGAAAGATTTGGAGTGGATGATGTTGACTATCGCGAGTCCTTAACTCGGTCTCAGCCAATACAAATTGATTCTTCTGGAAAGTCAGGTGCACAATTCTATCAGAGTTATGATAAGTTTTTCATAATCAAAAGTTTAACATCAGAAGAAATAGAGCGTATGCACGCATTTTTAAAGCAGTATCATCCTGTGAGTATTACATCCTTTTCAATTGATTATCAAATAATTGATTTGATTTTTAATATTTAGTACGTTGTTGAACGGCATGGCAAAACCCTATTACCGCAATACTTAGGCATGTACCGGATAACTGTGGAAAGCGTGCAATATTATTTTGTAGTCATGAGGAATGTTTTCAGCTCTCACTTAACAATTCACAAGTATGGGAAATATATTTAGAAAGTTGACGTTGCGATATTATACGATTTTTGTTGTATAGCAAACAAAACATTTATTTTATAGAAAATTTGATTTGAAAGGTAGTACCGTGGATCGGGAGGCATCGGAGAAGGAGCTTGAGAAACATTTGCCGACCCTTAAAGATAATGATTTTATCAAACAAAAAGTGAAATTGGATATCGGAAAGGAAGCAAAGGAGAAGTTAATGGATACGTTAAATAATGATGTGGACGTGAGTATATAGCTTCATAGTGCGCATCAGACAATGCTCTTCCCAAATAATTCTTTCCTTTTTCAAATTCAGTAACAATATATTTAATTTGTTCGTTATAGTTACTGATTAAGTTGCATATCATGGACTATTCGTTATTAGTCGGCGTGCATGATTGTGTGCGGGCCGAGGAAGAAGCTCTCCAAGGCGACAATGTCGCAGCAGCAGCTGGTCGGAGTGAAAATAGCGAAAGTGAGGAGTGCGATAGTGGTGAACGGTAAGTAAACTAATATATTTTTTTCTTTGAAATTATCAAAATATAATCTTCAAGCTGGACGTATAATACACCGCCTGATTCGCCAAGAGGTGCTCAGTATAAGGAAGTCATTTACGAAGTTGATATATATGACATTCCAAGCATTGAAGGTAAGAGGAAAATTTTAAATTAGTTTTTTTTTCAACATTTTCTTTTCCCTTTGCAGAAAAGCGCGAAATATACTTTATAGCCATTATAGATGTTTTAACACAATACGGCGTTAAGAAGCAGGTATATTTAATCTGAAATATTAAATATTTTGTAAAATATATTATTTCCTTGATTCTTAACTCTTGGTTGCAGGCAGCGAAAGCAGCTAAAACTGTTAAGTATGGGAGTAATGTAGATGGTATATCGACATGTGACCCTGAACAATATGCCAAACGATTCTTGGAATTCATGGATAAAGCTATAGAATAAATTACTTATCATTATAATCATTATATTGTATTTGCCACATTCAAAATGTCAAAAAATGTTATTATATACTACGACATATAAAATATAAGTTATTACAACACTATTATTTCGTAATCTTCTCAAAGAAAATATGTGGTAATTATAATTTGCAAATATCTATTTCAGGACGTTTAAAAGTGAACAATTAAATTGAGCTCGAATATCTAATTCAAATGATAAGTTTTCTTTATTAATATATATGATGTTATTTTTCCAGGTTAATTGTGTAAAATATGTGATTATTTAAATTTTTAAGCTTCTGGGAGGATCGCATCTTTCTTTTCCAGGATCTAGGATCATATAAAGCACTTTTCAGTTCTTGAGACATTGAGATTACTGTAAATTATATATATTAATAAATAATAAAACGAATGTTTTCCAACACACATACAACAAAACGATTAATTTTAGCTCTGGGGACATTGTTTTCCATTTGTGTTTCTCCGTTTATCTTCATATTTTCAAAGCGTTCTCGTATTCTAAAAATACAGATTTCGTCAAACTTTTATTAATTTAATTATATAAGATCTTACATTTTGGCACTTTCTATCGAGTCACTAGAAATGAGTTGGGAGTAAACATCTTCACGATCTTCTTTTAGTTCGCGTTCTATTTCAACTATTTGCCATTTTTCAAATTTGGCGCACAATTGCTTTGCACGAGCTGCATTCTTTGCCTGTTCAATAAAATAAATTTATTTATTTCTTATTTTATTTTTTAAAATTTCTTGAAAAAAATTCTTAAATTTCGTTATACTTAAAATTACCCTTACCTCTTGAAGTGCCTGATCCCCGTTACATGATTTGTTTACATTTTCACTATAAATTTCTTTGTCGTCATCACTATCTTCATTAGTATTTGTTTCATCATCTTCGCTAAAGCTTTCCTCATCTTCGGAATCCGATTTATTATTACTAAAATGTTTATTAAACTCTGTTTCCGGTGGAGGAGTAAAGCACTTCAAAGGTTTTGGTTGTTTCATTTTGTTATTTTTATCTAAAATCTTATTTTTTTCCATTTCACGGAACTTGTTTAAAATTGTTGATGTCGTTTTGGTTTTCAACAAAATATCTTCAGCAATGGTAGTTTCTTCCGTAGATGATAAAATGTCCATATCAGTGTCGGAATCAATTCTAACCACACCTTCTCTTGGCGGTGTTATGCGAAAATTATTCTTTTTCTTTTCAATTGGACGGAATTGTTCAAAAAATTTAAATCTTTCCGTCAACTCTTCGGTGGAAACCTTAACATATTCAGGTTTTGCGTCAGATTTAATGATATCCATATCCATATCGACAATCTTTTTTTTTATTTTAAAAACAAATTAACGGATAACTTGGTGAAACAGAATATTTTTTCTTACCTTTTTATCACTTTGAATTATTTTTTCTGTTGGATTACTTAACATGGTTCTTCTGGAGCTGACTAGATCCGAAGCACTGTTTGCGTCCAGTTGCATAAATATATTACGTGAGGCTTTGCTTATAGCTGAAATAATAATAAATAAATTATGTATATTTAGTACTATATTTATTAGTATAAAAAATATATTTTTTACCAGACTCAAAAACTTCTGCATCTTCAATGGCTTCTTTTGATTGCATTTTTATAGTATCCTTAAAAGCTTCACCATTTTCAAAACGATCTTTGATAGATTGCGTGTCTGTAGTTAGTGCAATATCTGGAGTTTTGCCAACTGAGGTAAGGCCCTGTTCGGATTCTGCCACTGCTTGTTGGTACATTTCTTTGATTTTCGCCTGTTTGCCCATAAATAACCGAGAGCGTATACCTTGTATCTCCTGTTTTCGCTCTTCTCGTCTCTCTTCTTTTGTTATCATTTCACCTTTCTCAAATTTAGTTCTTATATCGTTAATTGCTTCACCTAAACCCAAAGGCCTTTCTTTTTCTGTTAACATTTGAGAATAATAATCGCTATCATTGTTGACGCCATCTGAGTCATCATCCAAATTAAAGATATCATTATTATCCTTCAATTGTTCAGATTTTAAATTGGAAATCCCAAGCTTATGAAGTTTAGTTAGCGTTGATCGTATAGACTTGCCATGGGTAATGGCGGTTTCTTGACAATTTTTTTGTGCATTATTACTATTTTGGGAACAAGCGTTTTCAAACACCTCGAATCTGGATCGGACATTTAGTTGTTGGAGTTCGTCAAGTCCCAGATTTGGTTTATCGGATGCTGTAATATGTTATTATAATAAGTTATTGTTCATTTAAAAACGGTAAAGGTAAAACTGTAAGTCATAGTTTGTTCCCTTATTAAAAATACGAAATTTATATTTAAAGCTGAAATAGATTGACGATTTTCGTCCATATTTAATTATTTTACCTCTGACGACATCCGGTGGCAATTCCATTGGTTGATTCTCACGTATTATAAGTTCTGGCTTTTGTGGTTTAATACCTTCGTAAACTATCTTTGGTGCAAATATTAATTTGAAATGCATATGACAGTAGAGATAGCCATCGTGAGCATAATAGCTATCTAGTCTGTACAGAATAACATTAAAAAAATATAATATAAATCAATATTACCTACTTACTTTAACTGTTTTGAGCACTCCTTGCAACGTAAACATGTTTTATGGAATATCTTAGTTCCCGTTTTTAATTGTAGAACAACTTCCTCCATTTTGTAGACCGATTTTTGACATTGATGGCAACTGTCCAGCTGTTGCTCAGCCATTGGAGTCTACAAAAAGTTGAAGTTTTATAAACACATAAAAATCACATTTTACAATATGTTCTTCAGCATTCTTTTTTCAAATTGCATCGATAAAATATATTCTTAAGATGCTTAGCTTACACAAAATATTTCTTTAGCCTTAATAGAATCTCTTGAACGTACGTGAATAAGGCCCCGCTTTTGCAGATCATCGAATTTACTAAAGCTCTTTTTCTAAAAATAAAACCATGACGTGTATAGGTTATTTTTATTACATAAAATAAAAAAAAAGTTTACTTACCATATTTATATTTTGTTTGTCATGGTTGTCAGTTGATTTGTTTTTTTTACTTTTGCTCTTCTTCACTTTGGCTGAGTTTATAGGTTCCATGGCCTCCTTTGCTTTGTTTATATACATTTAATTATTAAAATATATATGTAATATATTTCCTTTAGTGTCATAATAAGATAACTATGGATGTATGTATTTGGGTTAAATATTCTTTAGGCATTTATACATATGTATGTATGTACATTTGAGTAAATGCAAATCTATTTATTATACTTCATTTTTTCGAGATGTTTTACATAATGAAGACAAATTTATTCACCTGATTCGTGCATTGGCACGCAATTTTACCTTATACATACATTCATACATATATGTACATGCATATGTACATATGCATACACACTGATCTGAGTTCTTGTGTTGCAAGCAAAAGGAATTTATATTTATTATTAGCACCTGTACGGAAATATAATAATAAATTTTCATTTAGATCTCATAAAACGAAAAAATTTTTACTAATAAAAATATATATAACATTTTTGTTTCCGATTTGTATATTCCTAACTGAAATTTTTACCCAGGTTTCATTCACACGAATAAATTTGATTAAATATATAGATCGATCGATGTTCGAAGAGGTAAAAACAGAGACTGATTTTAAATATTTTATGTACACGCAAAGCGTTTTCAGTGTTGCCTAATTTTAAATCAACTTCAATGTTCTTTTTTTAAATGCGTAAGAGCTTTACCAGAATTGTATACAAAAGCTTTTGGCCTTTAAGCCAAATGTTTTCGTTACTTAGCTAAATCTATTAGTTTTTCGAGTTTATTACCTATTTTTGTAGCTATAATTATTTCTCAGAAAATATTTAAAGTATCGAGCCGAATTTAGGCATACAGTTTGAGTCAATACGTAACTTGAATGCATGCAAAATTATTAAATTAGCAAAAAGGTTATAAAACACACATTCCTTAAAAAAAAAAAAAATAATGGTCCCCCACCAAACACTTAAAGGTCTTTCCGACTCTCTTTAAAGGTGTAAAATTTTATTACAAAGTTAAAACTATACATTGCAAATTAACTTATTTTTCAATTTCAAATATTAATGTACAAAGCACACACTATTATCCAGCTTTTTATTTTGATCCGTATAAATCTATCCTGACAATTTCCTGTTTTTTACTACAAATGTTAATCATAACTTAAAATATTTTATATTTAATCGTTAATTAAAATATATATATAAATAGTTTATCGCGTTGAAATTCTGGAAAATAAATGGATTTACAATACATATTTCAGTCTGCATAAACTACGAATGGTACATTATTTTCCGATGAAGTTACACTTTCTAGTATTTCTGCCTTAATGCAATTTGTAGGATTCTCTGCAATGGGGCTGCCTTTACGCGTAATGCTGGTAGTATTCCTCCTTAAATAAAGCAATATATTAATAAAATGTCATAAGAACAAATTATTTAACTTACTTAGCTTTAGCATGAGTTAATATGTGAGATTTTAAATTTGTGGATTGAGCGAACTTTTTATTACAGGCATCAAAGGGGCAAACGAAAGGTCTGTCACCAGTATGAATTCTCACATGGGTCCTGCAAAAAAAATAGATATTACTTGATTCAGTTACACTTATACTGAAAGTTTTATTAAATTATTTTTAAATAGGGTACACAGGTTACGTTTACCTTAAGTTAAAATCCAGAGAAAATCGTTTTCCACATCCTTCGAAAGTACACTGAAAAGGCTTTTCTCCTGTGTGAACTAATTGATGTCGTTTTAGTTTTGAGCTCTCTACAAAGGCTTTTCCGCACTCGGCACACACATGCACTCGAGGACCGTGTGTGTGCAGATGCTTGCGCATTGCAGATGAATCTCTGAAGTTTTTATGGCAGCCTTTATGCGGACAGGCAATCTTTTTATCATTTTGATACGTTATTATGTTACCATCGGAATACTTGATATTTAGATCAGATCCAAAAGTTCCTGTGTATTGTTATATGTATTAAATTGTGAAAGTGAAAGAATTTAATTAGTAGAAAGTGAATTACCTAAGTTGTCGTTGTACGTAGATAAGTCACTATGTTGTAACCTTTCCTGTAAGCCAACACCAAGAAACGCAACCGAGGTACTACTTAAAGTCGATGTTGAAATTGGCTGACAAGTATTATCACTTTTTAATATTCTTTGATTATTATCAATAGTCAGTGCGGCTGTTTCATTAATTAACTGAAGATTGCTTGAGGAATTTGTAACCTGCAAGACTGTATTCTCAACCAAGCTCGTAGAATTATTTAGGATATTTTTTGTGGTTAGATTTTTAACATCTTCAATTATCTGTGGATGATTTTCTTGTGCTTCATTTAAGTACACCTCTTGGTGTAAAAAAGGGTCATCTTTGTTATCTTTTCCTTTTGTTAACAATTCCGATTCAATTATGTTTTGATCTGATCCTGAGTATTCATCGTCAGATATACCCAAAGCCCACATTGTTACACTAAACTCTCCCTCCATTGTTTTAATTTGAACAAGCTTCTGTTCCCACCTTCTTGATTTTCCAGGGGTATTCAGACCGCTTTTTGTAGAATCTTCGCAAGTGATTCTGTCATTGTTTACATTGCTACTATTATTAAGCATAGTGTTTGATATTTCATCATATTCCTCGGAACAAGCCATATTTTTGTTTTTATTATTGGTATCCATTTGAATGTCAATATTTAAGTGTTTTTTTCTAAAAGAAATAATTGTAATTAATTAAAATAATTAATTTTCTATATAATATAAACTTTTGTATATTAACGGAACATACAATTTGGTCACGAAATCGTTTCCCGCTGCAAACTTTAAATGCATTTTTTCATGTTGAATACCTAGAAAGAATTACTTAATTAAAGTATTTGTTGTTTTGCATACTGAATGTTAATATATGTATTAAGTGAGGTATATATGTATGTACAAATAAACGAAAGCTGCACATTTTTGTCTTGCTTTTAATACACCAAGTACTTACATACGTATGTATGTGTAATAATACATTTTTATAAATTTACAATATAAACATTCATATGTATGTATGTACATTTAACATTTAAATGCAGAAACAAATGAAAAAGTTATATAGATTTGATTATATTAACACAGTATGAATAACGTTTCCAATATTTAATTTTTGTCTGCCTTCTGGTTGGATTTGTACATCATCACCGTATTGTTCATTTTGAACAATTACGTTCGTATGCAATGTCTTTCAAATTATTTTATTATTTCCAAGTTATACTATACATTTCAAACCCACATTTATATAAAGACACGTACATATGTATGTATGGGGGTTTGTTTTTATATAAATCTGTTCAAGTATGAACCTATGTATGAAATTTGTACATTGTTTAAAACTAAGTGGAAGGCATACCTTCGATAACTTACATACATATAAAAACTTGGTGTAAATAGAAATCCGGATTTTATTTGTTTTGTTTTAGTAAGTAAATGTTCAAAATAAAAACTTTTCATCTGCATTTGAAAACAAGTTTGGAACACAAATTAAACAATCTTCATTTTTGGTATACATCTCTATATACAGATAAATATATATTTTTATGCTTTGTGTTTCATAGAAGACAACTATTATTTATTTGAATCGGCAAAAAATTAAATATATACTGATGTAGTTATTGTTATCAAAAAACGAAAAAAAAATCAAAAATGCACAAGAGTGGTATATAAGTGCCTTAAATTAGTGGTGTTCATATCTTCTACAGAAAGAAAATTGTGTTATAAAATACCATTTATGGTATTTTTTAATTGAAATAGATGGATTCCACTGCTGATGCGTTGTTATATTATGGGCATAATACACTTTTCCCACACAGTGCATCCGGGGGAAACTGATCACATATGTAAAAGTCAAATTTTAGAGTTTCCAGAGCAGGGTGCGAGAAAGAATAAAAAATTTCATAAAACAGGCTGTTTTCGGTTGTTTGCCTCTCTTTCTGTCCTTCACATATTTCAAAGTATGGATACCGTCATGAACAATAATGTGCGAAAAAAACGACTGCAGGAGTTAGAAAGGAAATACAATTCTTCTTATTAATTTGGTGAGGCAAATACAATATTTTGGGAATTGCGCAATTCCATTAATTTTCATAAAAGAGACCTGAAATAAATAAAATAAATGTTCATATAATAATGCCGAAGGCAAAGTGGGCCAGCTCTAGCTAAAGTCTTTGACATTAATTTATTTACATTTATGTAGCAAACTCTTTTTGATACCATCACACTTGTTTTCGATCTGCGTACAAGCAATTTATCTGTACATTTTTCAGAAAAGAATCTTCCAGCAACACTGTGTTTGACAACCAAAATATTTTTTTAGTGGCATAAGTGTAAATCATTTATGAAATACTATCAAAACTAAAAAAAAAAAATCTGCATTCCGATAGGGTACAGAGGGCGATCAACGGATTACCGTGTCATCTGCCGTAACTGTGTGCATCACCGTGAGTGAGACTACACTTCAAGTGAGGGCGGCTGGAAGCAGGTCTTCGACCGAGTCCGATCGGGGATGGCGACCAATTGTAGTCGGGCTGACCTGGGCAAGTCTTTAATAGACATGATTACATGACCACGGAGATAAATTTCGGAGAAGAGAGAGAGTAGCCGGGGCGGAGGAGTTATCCCTCTACACCGACGGATCCAGAATCGGTTGCGGCGTGTGAGCTGGGATCTACGCTGAGAAAGGATCGAGGATCGAGCAGTCCATCACTCTCTCAAACTCAGCGACTGTCTTTCAGGCGGGGATTCTCGCCATAACGGAAGAATTAAGGCTTTCGATACGGCGAAGACTTAGCGACACCAAAGTGCGGTTTTACTCTGATAGCCAAGCAGCTATAAAATCCCTAGCGGCAGTGAGAACAAATTCACGGCTGGTGGCAAAATGCAATGAAGCCCTTAATAACCTTGCAGAGAAAAGCAAGGTTCAAGTAACCTGGGTACCGGGACATAGCGATATCGCAGGCAACGAGAAAGCGGACGAACTAGCCCGAGCAGGTTTGCAAGGGCAAGATATCAACGTACTGATTCCGATCACATTAAACTCGGTCCAGAAAGGATCCATGACCATTTCAAGCTGACAGTAGGCAAGAAATGGTCACGTAAGAGAGAACATAAGAAGTCAAAGAAATGTTGGCCGACCTTCGAAAAGAATCAAACCGCTCTCTAGCTTCTATCTAAAAGTAAGCGGGATATCAGAAGATTTACGGCGGTCGTAACAGGTCATTGGGCGATCGGAACGCACGCAATGAAGATGGGACTGCCATATAACGCCAGCTGTAGAAGCTGCAAAGAAATCACGGAGCAAAAGACACCAGGGCACCTGCTCTGTTACTAGAATGCATAGGAAAGCTGAAGGTCTAAGCAATCCTGGGCTTTCTCAGCAACTCAGGATGGTACTAGAGTACAACTACGAACACAAAAGGACAACAGAGTGAGTGGATCAAAAAGGATCCAACTCTAATTGGAGGCTTCAGATAAGGGCCTCACCACTGTTGCCTACCTAAGAATTTTTTGCAAAATTCAACTATAATCACTATATTATTATCCAAAGATCTCTTTCTAATATATTTCTTCTTCCTGCTCTAGTCTTCAAATATTAATAAAACAGCAAGCAACATTTTTAAAAAAGTATAATACAAAAGTATAGTATATAAGTATTATACAAAATTAATATTGATAATACATAAGCAAAAAATGTATTCTTTTTCAATTTAAAATAAACCAGAAAGGAAGCTTACTTTGGCATGCCGAAATTTAAATACCCTTTCAGTAAGTATAATAATAAGAAGAAAAATGTTCTGACTTTTTCACTTTCTAGGGTACTGACATTAAATAAATGTTGCCAACGAACTAGATGTTGCGAGCAAAAAAGCCATGGCAGCTATGTGATAAAGTGGTCCGATTTTGCTAAAATTATTATTATAATTTTTTTTATTAAAATTTTCCGATCTTTCCTATGGCAGCTGTATGATATAGTCGTTCGATCCAGCCCGTTCCGACTTATATAGAACAGTAAGAGCAAATAAAAGACTATCTGCAAAGTTTCATTCAGATAGCTTGAAAACTGAGTGACTAGTTGGCGTAGAAACGGACGGACTGACGGACAGATGGCCATGGCTAGATCGACTCGGCTGTTGATACTGACCAAGAATTTTTATATTTTATAGTGTCGGAAATGTCTCCTTCATTGCGTTGCAAGCTTCTGACAAAATTATAATAACCTGCATACCTCTGTATAAAATAGAACCTGGAAAAAAGAAGAAAATAAAAATAATATAACGATGTGACAAAAAAACAATATCGATTAAATTAAATAAAAAAGTAATAGTTAGTCGATCTTCTTGAAGTGAAAGCTATCAACAGATCAGAATCAGCACTTCTACAAATCGGACCGATAAAAACAGAGAAGAAGTGTATAAGTTTTTTGGGGCATCATTAACACCAAAAAAAAGAACCGGATATCTTATAAGTAGGTTCTGTGATAAAATAAGTTTTTTTAAAAGCGCCCAAACTCCATATAAAAAAACGTAACGAAAAGAAGAAGAGCAACTTTCTGACTCTTCGCTTTCGCGGGTACTGACATAAGATAAATATTG
>VNJU01008482.1:0-20874 GCA_008042675.1 Drosophila seguyi
CTTTCGACCAACGTTTAATAAATCCAAGCACACCTCTGGATTTATTCACCATGCATGAAATATGATCAATAAAGTCAAGTTTAGGATCCAGACGGACACCTTAATCATCAACTAAAGCAATTCTTTCCAAAGGGCAGCAGTTCAGCGCGTAAGTCGCAATCTTAGGAGCGACACGAGAGAATGTCATAAGCTTGCATTTAGAGCCGTTTAAGTTTAATAGGTTTGCACTCCACCATGTTTGAAAATTGTTAAGATCTGTTTGTAAATCAGACTGGCAGGAGGCATCCGTATATTGCACGCAAAGTTTGACGTCGTCCGCATACATAAGTACTCTGGAGTTTGTCAAAACTTTGGGCAGATCGTTAATAAATAATATAAACAGCAGGGGACCCAAATGGCTTTCTTGCGGGACGCCAGAAGTAATCCTGAGAACATTAGATAATGTATTTTTAAATAGGACCTTTACGTTCTCCCATTAGATAACTTAAGACCCGACTAAGAATATCAATTGGAAATCCCATTAGATCGAGTTTCCGAACAAGGAGAGAATGATTGACAGAGTCAAATGCTTTACTGAAATCAGTATAGATTACGTATGTCTGAAAGTTTTTATGGAAGCCCCTTTTTCTAAAAGAAGTAAGCTCCAAAAGATTAGTAGTCGTTGATCTTCGCTTTATAAATCCATGTTGACATGGAACAATTATTGAACTACATTAGTGCTGCAAGTGAGGAGTAATGATTTTTCCGAAAGTTATGGGATCGCCGACAATTGTTGTTGGCATCCAATTTGGTAACTTTTTTGTGGGGAGAAATAACAAATGATTCCTCTCAAAAAAGGGGAAAGTGGGAGGTTTCTAAGGGCAAGGTAAACAATTTTAGAAAGGGATTGCACAGAGTGTCTGCACAATACCTAAGCACACAGCCGGGTATTCCGTCGGGCCCTGGTAAATAAACGGACTTACTCTCAAAGCAGAGCGAGGAAGGATGGATAATTGGCTTACGTTTGGTATTAACGAATTTATAAATCATTTTTGGGTCCTCAAAGAACTGAGCCTTACAACGAGTTATATTATTTTTTTTAACACTGCGCGTTCAGCACGGTAAATCTCAACCGAGCAGATAAATAAGAGGAAAGGACAGATTGAGAACCGTTACGGGTATATTTAGAATACAGATTAGATTTTTTGTTTTTGAAATGACTCTACTCTCAAATAACCCAAGAAGGCTTATTCGAGATTGACGTATAGTATAACGAAACACATTCAGTAAGAAAGGAATTCATGGCACTGTAAAAACTATCTGTAATCAGATATAAAGTTATTCAGCCGTTTGAAGTCCGTCTTGCGAAAGCTGAGGATTTTTTTTTGGCTGGACGATCTGTAATTCAGTCCCAATGTCTATAGTCACATCGGAAGTAGGCTGATAGGGATCTGTGGGTAGCGTCAGTGGCGCCGCCCTGGCTAAACTGACTCTTGCCGGGTCTGAGACGAAACAGAGAACAAGCAAGCGCTCTAGGGAATTTCGTACATGGTTGACTTGAGACAGCGAAATGTCAAACAAGCCAGAAATAAAATCATGCTGTGTGGAGGTAAAAAGTGTATTAGTGGAATTAGTTGAAAAGTTGAACTACTAAATGTTCCCTATCCGAAAGTCGATTGGAAACCATCTGAATTGCGGGAAGATGGTTCCAATAAATAAGAAGTTCCGACATAGGAGGAATCTAGGAACAAGTAATAAAAATAGAGTTACCATTGACTGATAGCTTCACACAAAGGAATTCAACATCGTTGTACTCCTCGAAAGCTATTTATTCAGACGCGAGAGTGGAGTCAACTGCTATGAGGACACCACCTCCACGTCTGATAGATCGATCCAGCCTATATCCCGAACACAGCTGGAAAAAGTTCGGAGCTGAGAATCTCCGGCTTTAACTAGGTTTCTGTGACCACAATAACCTGGGAAGCAAACGAGAGACTATCAGAATACATGTTGGGAAGCATTGCATTCTGATAGGAAATAGGGAGGGATTTTTTAAATTTTTTTGCAGCGGATGACTTAGGGGGCGCAGTGGACTGGTCGGGCCTGGGAAGACTTATTCCTACAGGCCGCCGTTTCTTTTTCTTAGTTTCATACCCTTGCCAACCACATACCCTGGACAGAAAGTGCTAGAGCATATATTGTCAAAGAGTTCTTTAGGCACATTTATTTTAAAAGATGAGATGTCCCTAGCATAAGAAAGTTTTAATTTTTCCACCATTATTTTATTAATTTCGCCACCAGTTTTGCCTTGGAAAAAGTCAATTACATCTTCAGATGTCTGAGAAGGGGAGAGCCGCGAAACAAAAATCTCCAGCGGTACTTTCGGGTAACGAATCTTTCCTGCCACTCGACCTCAGAACCCTTGGATTCAGACCAGAGGTCGATGGCTGAGCCGAGCAAGACTGCTGGTGGGAGCCCGCAGCGGGGTTTAGGGATCCGTCTGTACGTTGCAGACCAGTTACGGTTTTTTTGCGCCTAAAAGACTCGTTTAATAGCTTTATTAAATTGAGTGTCCAGCGCCAAGAACAAATCTTGAGTATTACAAAAACTTTATAATACGTTTTTAAAACCGCTTTTGGTTTGCCGCATAAAAGACTACATTTCTCATTCCATCTCGCGACAGGCCTCACAGTAGTAACGCAGACCGATGTTTTCTCTTCCATCGTTTACTGTACGAGCCATAGCACCAATGCACTTTTCATTATTCTTACAGGTTTTAACAACACAGACATTGGACATTATAAAAACTTACCACCGTACTTTTACGTACGAACAGATAAGAATGTGCAGCTGCACAGAGAGAGCGGGAGAGTGTGAGACCGGGTGAGCGGGTGAGCGGGTAACCGTGGGAGCAAGCGTTTAACTGTCGCGACGCCGCAACCTAAACGAAAAGGCACAAAGAGGAATGCAAAAAATGCAAAAGTAAGCACTAGCACCAAAACTTAAATGTGAAATTAATAACAAAAAGAAGAAGGCAGAGTGAAAGAGAGTAATTATTGAATGTTGTTACCCTAGTTAGTGTAGCCACCAGACTAGTCCTCCGTATGTGAGTATAGGTCTTACAACCGATGTGTAGAGCCATATTATTGTCTTGAGGTTGACGCCCCAGTTTTTCCCAAACATCTTCCTACAGGATCTCAAGTTATCTGAATGGCAGGACGCAAAAGTCCTCTTTAAAAATACATTTTTTTAAATTTTCGTAAGGTTACTTCTGGCGTCCCGCAAGGGAGCCATTTGGGTCCCTTTTTGTTTACATTATTTATTAACGACCTGCCCAATGTCCTGATTAGCTCCAGAGTACTTATGTACGCGGACGACGTCTAACTTTGTGTGCAATATACGGACGCGTCTGGCCAGTCTGACTTACAGACAGATCTTAATCCTATTCAAAAATGGTGCAGTAAAAACTTATTAAACTTATACAGCTCTAAATGCATGCTTATGATATTCTTTTGTGTTGCTCCCAAGCTTGCGACGCTAAACTGCTGCTCTTTGGAAAGAATCGCTTTAGTTGATGATTTGGGTGTACGCCTGCATGCATGGTGAATAAAGCCAAAGGTGTACTTGGATTCATTAAACGTTAGTCGAAAGAATTTAATGATCCCTACGTTACAAAATCTCTATATATATTTTTTTAGTTCGTCCTATCTTAGAATATGGATCTTGCGTTTAAAGCCCTTAGTATGGGGTTCACAGTAAACACATTGAGTCGGTTCAAATAACTTTTTATTTTTCGCTTTACGCGGCTTAAACTTTACGCGGCGCAATCCAGAGCTTACCCTCCTCCTCTAGTAGACTCCTCCTTATTAACTTACCATCTTTATCTAATCGTAGAAACATGCTTGGCATTACTTTCATTTATAATCTTATTCACTGTGACGTGAAAGTCCTGACATGTTGGGTCAGCTTAACTTTCACGTACCGAGTGGAAATACTAGATCCTATATTCCCTTAGTGTTGCGCCACTGTAGAACGTCTTTTGATTTGCATGAACCTTTTTGAGTTTCATGTGCAAATTATAACAATTTGGACACAATAATTTCAAACGTAATTTTACTGAAGAGAAATATTAAAACAAAACAGTGTGCAAAGCGGAGGATGATGACATGATCGCAACTTTAAAAGTGGTTAAGAGTTTTGAAAAAGGAAATAAAAATTGGTTAATGAGTTAATAAAGACAGCGATAGAAGCGGGAAAGAATTTCATTATATGGCGTAAGTGTATAAGAGGGAAAGTGTAGCAGCGAGTGCAGACGACAACAAGAGTGGCGATTGTTGTTTTTTACTTTTATTTATTTATTTTATTTTTTATTTATTTATTGAATCTTCTTATTTTCGAGCCTGACAATAAGTCTATGAAATCTTATGGTAGGTAGGTATAAGTGGTAAGGTTTCCTTTAGAAAGTAAACCTCCAATTAGAGCTTAGTCCCGTCCCCTTAGTACTAGCCCGTGTCATTCAGGTAAGCCAGGATGGCGTTCACTGTCTGCTTTCCCACTTCCCCAAGTGACCCAAGTTGGTATGCCCCAAAGTGACGAGGATGTTGTTATGTTGGGTACCCAGGCTATCTGTACCCTGTTGTGTTCCGCAAGTTTGTTAAGTGCCTATTTGGCCACTTGTGTAGATGTAGTGCTCGCTGTTGCGGGAGATTTGATTGTCGCTTGGTCATATAAGTATATCCTTACCTTGGTATTCAGGAGGTCTCGGCCCAATGAAATTAAAGCTGCTTTCAATATCCCGAGGACCTCCACCTTAAATACTTTTGCTGACCCTGGGAGGTGAAAGGACTCTTCTATACCCGAGGTTTCGGCGAAGATTCTGGCCCCCTTCGCCCATCTTTGAGCCATCGGTGTAGAGTGATACTTCATCTGGCTTGGTTACACTCCATATTTTCCACTCTTCTCTTGTTTGGTATATTGTGGTATATGCATTGCCGAATCGCATTTCGGTTGCCATGTAGGCAGTTTTTTCTGTTAGCCGATAGTTTATTTCGTTCAGAATCATACAGTGCCCGGTGTGGTAGTTCTTCCAGCTCTGGCTTGCCTTTAGTCTTACCGCGCTGTGGGCTGTGTTTCTAATAAAATGTTCTATCGGTATTATGTTTAAAATCGCATTCAGCGCTACCGGGGGACACGATCTTAGTGCTCCCGTGGTACCTGCGCATGCCGATCTCTGTATCCTAGTGAGTTTCTGAATGTTGTATGCCCTAGTTAGTGCTGGCCACCATACTAGTGCTCCGTATGTGAGTATGGGTCTTTCAACCGCTTAGAACATCTTCCTTCAGGAGCAGAATGCTATGCTTGCTTTCTTCACTATTTCTTTGATGTTTTGTTTCCATGACAGCATCGAATCTAGTATCACTCCGAATAACTTTGCTTGTTGTGATAGCTTTAGCTCTGTACCATCTATCTTTGGTTTTATGAAACTGGAGATCTTCTGGAGATCTGTTCTCTTTGTAAATTGCATAAGCTCCATTTTACTTGGGTTTATTCCCAACCCACAATTTTTTTGTCCCTTTGGTTGAGTTTTTTTCAGCGCTCTTGTCATTAGTTCGCTGATGACATCTGGAAATTGTCCTGAAGTGAGTAGAACTACGTCATCTGCGTATGCTACCACTTTAACTCCTTCACTATTGAGTTCTCTCAATACGTCGTCCATGTTAATCAGCCACAGCAGCGTAGACAGAAGTCCTCCCTGAGATGTGCCCCTCTTCACATACCTCGTGTGATGAGTGCCACTCAGTTCGGCTGTTATCCTCTTGCTCGTTAGCATTGCGCCGATCCATTTGCTGATGCCTCCTTCAACTCCATGCGTTTACGTTATTGAAGGCGCCTTCGCTGTCTAGGAATGTGGCCAACGTGTAGTTTTATATACCAGTGCCTTTTCTATGTATCCCACTACTTCGTGTAGTGCTGTCTCTGTGGATATACCTTTCCTATATGCATGCTGTACTTCGGCAAGGTTTTTCTTCGTTGTTCTTCTGATATGCATATCCAGTATCCGTTCCAGCGTTTTCATCAGGAATGAGGTCAGGCTGATCGGCCTGTAGTCATTGGCTTGGATTTGTCCTCTTCTTTCTGGTTTTGGTATAAAGACTGCTTTTGCTTCTTTCCACGGAAGTATGTGAGCTATTGTAATGCATGTTTGGAAGATTGCTTGCAGCCATTTGCAAATGAATGTTATTGTTGTCTGCATCATTGCTGGTATGATTCCGCCCGGTCCCGGACTTTTGTACTTGTCGAAAGCGGCTATAACCCATTGGATTCTTTTCATGGTAACGATCTCTTCGACTCTTAGCTGGTGTTCCGCCATTTGGCTTTCCATTGTTCTCGTTTCTTCTTTCTGGTTACCTGGGAAGTGTGTGTCTAGCAGGATTTCCAGTGTCTCTTCTGCTGACGAACTTCCTGTGCCGTCAGACCTGTTTATAAACGTGGGGCCTGTACGCCCCTTAGCTAATATTTTGCTCAACCTAGCCGTATCTTTGATTCCTTCCAGTGATTCGCAGTACTGGCTCCAAGAGTCTTTCTTGGCTGCGTTTATCGGTTTTTTGTATTTCTTGTGTATTTCCGTAACTTGTACATAAGGCCTTCCTTGCCTCTTTCCTGAGCTCGCTTAGCTCCTTGTTCCACCATTGTGGGTATGTCTTCTTGGAGTACGTTAGTCTGCACGACTTTTCGTACCGGCTTGATGAAGGACGTCGCTCTAGGGACTCTTTGGCCCTTGGTGTCCTTTGCCGTTTCGGAGCGCTCTCACCCACTTCCTGTGAGCGGTTGCGCTTCGATTGGGGCTGCAAGAACGCTTCTGGGAGCTCCATTCCATACCGCTCGAAATTATCGACCACTGCCTTGAATCGGGCTTTGTCTTTAAGGGGTCGCTGGTCAGCTGTGCCCCCCTTCTCATTCTTCGCGATCTTTGCTAGAATTAAACGGGACTTGCTGTCCTGCGCCTTTCTCTGTTGAACGACTTTGGCTGGTCGTTACCCACGTTAACCTTGGAGTGGCTGTCCTCGGTGTTTTTCGTGATCTGTTGTGACGTTTGGGTAGTGTTCGGCTTGGCAGTCCCCACCGAACTCGACAGAGTTAGTGTATCGTCATCTGAGTGCAGTCTTCGTCGATTTCGGATATGTTCTTTTGGGGTTTTACCTCCCCCATGAGATCCGAAGCGTTGTTGTTGTTTTTGTTCCATGTTCATTATGGCCCGCGTTGCTCGAGCGCGGCGGACCCGAGGGGTTCGAAGAGGATCCAACGGGACTGCGCCTCTAAGCCACGTTAATACTTGTTCCGACCCAGGGTTTCCGGCCCTGTTCCGGCCCTGCTCCGTTCGAACACAACTGGATTAACCCCCCAGCTGCGAACCAAAAGTCAGAGGGCACGAGTCGCTTTACACGACTGACTTGAGGAGAGACCGTTTCAAGACTTGTCTAGGTCTTTGTAGGAAGGTTAAAACATAGGAGTTACATGTTCCGCATTCCAGGAGGTTCCGTGCGGAAGACCCCCTCCGAGGAGAGGATGGTGTCTATCAGATTGATATTCACCTGCGAGTCGACTGATGCACCAGTAGAGCCAA
The DNA here is from genome assembly GCA_008042675.1 of Drosophila seguyi. Taxonomy (NCBI): domain Eukaryota; kingdom Metazoa; phylum Arthropoda; class Insecta; order Diptera; family Drosophilidae; genus Drosophila; species Drosophila seguyi. The sequence continues at coordinate 7,604 of VNJU01008482.1, forward strand.
GGAATACACATCAGCAAATACTATGCAATTCTTGTCTTGGTCTCATGAAACGTACTTTCCCGGCATGTCGAAGTTAGCTTTATTATTTAAAATATTCGATAAATAATCTAATTTATCTTTAAGATTCGGACATCTTGCCAAATATAAGAACATTATACATTATATTAGCGAGATCGTTTAGCTGGAGAAGTTGTTGACCTTAAGAAGCGTTTAGCTACCAACCGAAATAATTCGGAAAATTTTGAATATATTATCCGCAACAATTTTACTCAAAAATTACTTCCAGAGATAAATTTGCTGATGCTTTAATGAATACTATGGAAGAACAAAAAGAAGCTCACGGGAAAACTATAATGAAGCTGTATATAGCGACTCGACATTTAGGAGAAACATCTCAGAAACTAAATCAAAAAATTTCGTACTATAAAAGGCAAAGAGTACATTTGGATAAAGACAGAAGTGAAGTTAATGCTTTGAATAAGACAATGCAAATCAGAAAAAGAATTAAAAAATAAAGCAGTTGAGCCTTTTTGAAAAATCAAATGCAGTCAGTCAATTAAGCAGCTAAATAATGCTAAATCGAAAGGTTATAATGCTATATAGTAACATTTAAAGGGGTACGATCTCTGTTCCATCCTGTTCGCTTATGTCTACGATCCTCAAAATGGATATAAATGGTCTCTCCACTACATCAAGAAAAACTATTTTGTCTAAAATGTTTGCACGAGGGCACCAGACACTGAATTGCACTAGTGTCCATAACTACTTCACATGCCACAGCCGGCATCACACTCTTCTGCACCACGACAATCCAAGACCATACGCTCCGTCTAGTCCACGAGCCGCGCCCATTTCGAGAAGCACGGCGATTTTTAATATCTACCATCTTGGTCAAAACGTCTAAGCACAAGCCCAGATTCACGCTCCGAAGCAACTTTTATTACTCAGCAGCTATCAATCAAATCAAGCTACCATTCAAGCTAGTTCTGTTCCAAGTCTCCGGTCTCAATGACATGGTGGCCGCTCAATCCATGAAGCTCTAAACTCTTTCTAGCAGCGATCCTTCTAGACCCGGGATGCAGTTAGAAACGAACTTGCCAGAAAACTTCCATCAAAGCTTATTGATTTTCACTAAGAATATCCGACGTGTTTTGTCGGTAGAATAGGATAACTTTTCTGGGCGGCGATGTCGACAAATCCACGCAGCGCAATCTCTTGTTCTACCGTTGCCGACTTTGCACGGAATTCATCCGCTTCGGAAGATATTAACGTTTTATTAAGCTCTGTGCGAACACTAAGTGATGCGCCCAAATCACGACATTTTATGCCTCTTCACGACGTTCTTCCGCTTCTCTACAGCCATCTGCCCACCGAGCTTCCGAAAGCGCAGTCACTCTTGCGCTTCCGTATTTCAGACTTTCCCATACTGTCCGTTGAGCGAGTCAACGTTCGCCCGCTTTCCGCTCCTCTGAAATCTGCGCCCACTTCTCGGCCCTCTTCCGCCGCTCCGCGGCAACTTTCATGGCCCAGCTCGTCAGCTTTCACCCCTCTGGTGCTTCCGCGCTTTAAGCTCGTGTTTTGGGTTGAAACCGAACTCCGAAATCGCCCACCATCGAACTCCCGATTTCGCTTCAGCGGAGTGAAGTGGGCGAGAGCGCCATATGTTTAAGCTTAGTTTACTAACATGTATGCGGCCAAATCAAGCTGACGCGCACACGACGCTGCCGCCTTATTTACTCAAACCTCTTTGTTTCGCGACGTGGAAAATTTTGCGCAACTCCAGGATATTTTTAGCCCTACAAACAGTACTACAAATTTAATAAAAAAAAATCTTCAAAACGTCAGCTTGGCTAGTTTAAATAACAAGTTCCGAAAACTTTTTGCTCACCGTGTATACATTTTACACTGTTTGTTAATCTGGTTTTTATTAAAAACCTGCTTTTACATTCGGTTTTAATTTTTTAACCTGTTTTTTATTTCCGGTTTTTATTTTTCCACAATTATCTCTGACTTTCATTTTTACACTATTTTCTGATTTAATTTTTAGAGGAAAAATAAATTTTACAAAACCCCAATTAAACTAATATTAATATATAGAAATAAGTTAGGTTTATCCTGCTTTTTATTTCATTTAACCGAAATCGGTCGATGTTAAATTAAAATATTCGAAGTTAGCTTTATTATTTAAAATATTCGTTAAATAATCTATTTTATCTTTAAGATTCGGACATCTTGCCAAATATAAGAACATTATACTTAGAGAGCGAGATCGTTTAGCTGGAGAAGTTGTTGACCTTGAAAAGCGTTTAGCTACCAACCGATATTATTCGGAAAATTTGGAATATATTATCCGAAACAATGAAGACGCTATGAGTAAAATGGCTTCCAGAGCTAAATTTGCGGAGGGTGAACGGTTAAATGTAGAATCTAAGCTTCGAGCTTTAATGAAGACTATGGAAGAACAAAAAGAAGCTCACGGGAAAACTATGATGAAGCTCGATATAGCGAATCGAGATTTAGGAGAAACATCTCGGAAACTAAATCAAAAAATTTCCGACTATGAAAGGCAACGGGTGCATTTGGATAAATACAGAAGTGAAGTTAATGCTTTGAATAAAGCAATGCACAAATATGAAGATGACATTGCTGATTTAACCAAAAATCAGAAAAATAACGAAGAAATGATAAAACAGTTGAGGCTTATTGAAAAAGAGAAATCAAATGCAGTCAGTCAATTAAGCAGCAAACTGAAAAAGTCAATAGAAGATCAAAATAATGCTACAACTCGGATGTATAAATTGAATCGAAAGGTTATGATGCTAAATAGTGAAATTTTAAGGCTTAAGTATGTTTGTTTTACGTGCAAAAAAAATTTAAGTTTCATTTTATAAACTACCTAACAATCTTTACAGAAACAATATTAATTCATTAGAGAAGGATGTTTTAAATGCCAACGGTCGAACAGATGAAGTTTTTCGAGTCAAAGAGACACTGCAACGAGAACGAGATAGTCTCCGAAGTAATATTATTAAATTAAATAACACTATGGCAGACTTAAAACATGAAATGATGCTAAAAGCAAATATGATAAGTTCATTAAATTTGGATATAAACAAGTTAAATGTTAAGCTTGATGAAGCTTACATTCTGAAATCAAAGGCAGAGAAGGAGAGGGATGAAATGGCACAAGAAATGGAAACTTTACACGAACGCATCGAAAACTATCAAGGTAAGTTAGTGTATTATTTACCACAAAATGTTTGTCTCTAAAAATATTTTACCCTAGTTAGGTAGGTTAAGTTTTTTGATAGTTTACCACCATCCCGAATAGTTGAGAAAAGCGAAAATAGTTGCAATCTTCAGCTTCCCTACTTCTCCCAGAGAGTCTAGCTGGAAAGCACCGCAGTACACTGACAGACCAGGTGCTCTGGCGTCTCCTGTTCTGCTGTGATCATACTGATATCCTTCTTGCTAAGGGATATTAGTTTTCTAGTGCGTTTTTTGTAGAGCTTCGGTCAACAAAACATCGATGTTCGGGTTTGACTTGTTCATAACCACTCTTCGATAGCCCATACTTTGAAATATTCATGGATCTCTTACTGTACAGCGTTCAGTGACATTGGTATCCCCTCAATATTGCTGCGATTGGCTACTTTGTCTGCCTTCTCGTTTCCTGGTATGTCGTTGTGCCCTGGCACCAAGGTTATTCTAATGTCGTTGTAGTCAGCTAGTTTGTTTAAGGCTCTTGCACTTAGCCACAAACTGTGAGTTTGCTAGCCGCTTGGCTATCAGAGCAGATCCTCACTTTGGTATTCCTAAGGCCTCGCTGTTTTGATAGTCTGGCTGCTTTCAATACAGCAAGTAGCTCAGCCTGGAAGACCATAGCTGATGTTGGGTGACTAAGAGTCGATTCCATCCCCCAGCTCTTAGCGAAAGTCACTGTTCTCACACAACAGTTCATCTGGCAGCCATACGTAGTGTATTTACCCGATTGACGTGACTTTTGATCTCGGCAAAAAGGGTAATAAAAATGCAATGGTTTTTGTAGAAAGGCGATCTTTCCGTAAAGATATCCTTGGGTTGTTGAGAAAATTTCCAAGGCGCAGTCGAAAATGTAGGAAAAAAAAGTGGGGGTGTCGTGGGGTCAATCGGGGTGCGTGTCAGCTTTATTCGGCTACATTCATGTGATGACTGGCTTAAGCTTAAACATAGTGCTGCGTTCCTTCCCGCTTTACTCCGTTAAAGCGAGAGCGGGAGATCGACGACGGACGACAGCGAACTTTCGATCCCGAAGCCCGATCTCAGGGCGCGGAAGCACTAGAGGAGAGGCCGAGGTAGCGCCGGAAGAGTGCTGCGGAGCTGCCGAAGATGCAGAGCAGCGGAGAGCTGGCGAGCGCTGCCAAGAAAGGTATAGAGGAGTGGCAGAAGAGTGCCGCGAAACGTCCGAATATTGTGGCGAAGGGGAGAGCGGGTAAGCGTCGGCACGCTCGATGAACAATACGCGGAGGAGCGCAAGAGCGGACGAGCGTTTAAAAGCTCGTTGGGCAGAGGGGATACAGTGGGTCCCTCATATAAACATTCCGCCCCCCTTACAATCACTCGGGTTGCAACGTTGTCGTCCTTATTATATATGCATACACAGGAGCGTATGGTGGTGCTGATTGCACGTCTTGCACCGGTCACCACTGGCAGGATCCCTCGGAATGTTTTTGGGCCAAACAGTTTGAACAATAGCGTTGCAGACGCGATAACGGTAGGAGTGAGTGTTTTTGTAACGCCTCTTAAGGCGGCTGCACTACGATTGGAAGAAAGTTGGTCCAACGAACTCTTGGATGGGCAGGAAATTTGCGTTGAGAACACAGATACAGTATGAGATGCTGCCGTGAACAGTTGACCAGAAATCACCCATACAAAAATGGTCTCTTGTGCCAGAAGAGAACCTAAAATGTTGCGCTTGGAGTCGCCCAGAAGCACAGGCGGAAGAATGCCCGCTCCTATTAAAACGTCGACTTCGGAGGTCACAAAAGATGTCGGATTCCCTAAAGGGAGATCAGGAAGCTTCTTCAGGAGATCTCTCGGAATGCGATATGATGGCAATTTTCCGGCTATTTGAGGAAGGACATAAGGCATCGTCTATAACTGCAGCCCGGGTCTGCAGGAAGCTCGAATAGAAACGTTGGAAGCTGCATGGATTGAGCGGCAACTGCGTCATTGAGACTGGAGACTCCGGTCTGAACGGGCTTGAATGGTAGCGTGATTTTATTGAAGAGCCGCTGCGCAATAAGCGTTGCTTTGGAACCAGAGTCGACTCGTGCTTGGAGGGTACAACCAAGATGGCAGATATTAATAATCGCAGTGACGATCAGGACATCTGTTGATCCTGACGCAAAAAACACTTGAACATTGCAATAGGCTCGGGTCGTAGACTAGATGGAGTGGAGGATTTTGGAACGGTTCCAACCGGAGCGTCGTGGTGCAAAAGGTTGTTATGCCGCTCGTGGCACGTAAAACAGGGGTGGGAACAGTACAGTCCCGCTGACGGTGGCCTCGAGCAAAACAATTTAGACAGAGTTACTTGCTTCTGACATGGTCTTACCTTTCATTGACAGTCATTGCCAGAAAACGCGGACACATACGCACGGGGTGATTTTTCCTGGAGCACAGGGTACACCCTCTGGGTGCCGGAGATCCCGTGGCTTCCTAGGAGGTAAATCTGCGCGCAGGTGGGTTGAAAGCTGAGGTTTTTGAAGGAAAATACCCAGAGCCGATAGGCCTGACGTCGTCGATGGCTTCCAACGTGCAATGGCGTTCCAAATTGGAATTTTAAACTTATTATGTACGGACTGCTTTCACAAGGAATGCGTGGGCCTTGCAAGTTTGGAATAAATCATATATATGGAATAAATCACATAAAGAAGCCAGTCCCAAGCCTTAATCTGAATGGCTGATATTTCTACAGCAGTTAGACAACTCTGTACAGTGCCTTTCAGCTCTTTTAAAGCGGCCCGGACTCTGTACATTACGAAGTATCTTTAGCTCACGGGTAACTAATAATTGTCTGTTTTCGAAGCCATGCTGAGACGAACCCATCGTTCGTTTGCGGGGATTTGGAAACAATTGCGTGCGCATCGCCACTTGTTTTGGATAAAAAGTGGTCCAACATCTCCACCGGTGTGAGACGCGAGTCGTGGATGTATATCGCGGTCAACAAGTCTGTAAAGGTGGGCCACTGAAAGACTTCGATGTCCACTGGTGGCATACGACAGCCAGTGCAAGTGGGTGGTTGGATGTTTACGAAAGCTGGAGGTAGCTGAGAAGCGCCCTTCTCGATCAATTCTTGAACTTGGGCGACACACCTTGAATAGATGGAGTAGCAGTACTTGTACTTGAATTCAAGCACTGCTTAGGTAATCGGATAAGCATAATTATCACCGGAGTCTTTCCATCGACTCTTAGCTCGATTATGGAATAAACACTCAGGAGATATGTGAGTGGGCGAAGAAGGTAGAACTCAGTATCAAGGCGGACAAGACGGACATCATTCTTTTCACAAAGAGATTTCAGGTGCCGCTATGGGTCCCCCGAAAATTACCACAACCAGGCTGACCCCGAAAACACAGCTGAAATACCTCGGCACTGTGTTAGACAGCAAGCTGGCATGGCTGTGCCGATGCAGTTGAGATTTCATATTTTCCTCGAATGCCACGACTAAGCCGGACACATGAGCACAGATAAAACCATCAGTCGGATTTTGAATCTATTTTGGTTCCCCCAAATGCTTAATTTTGTTAAAGGCTACATTAAGTCCTGTGTCGGCTGCGCAATGTATAAAACGCCAGGCGGACGCCAAGAAGGTCAGTATCATTACGATGACATCAAGCCGATACCATTTTCAACCATTCACATGGATCAACTGGGATCGTTTCCGAAGAGTTCGAAGCGAAATAAACATATTCTAGTTATTGTCGACGCCGTCACGAAGTTCACCATAGTTCGAGCAGTGAAAGATTTTGTAAATATTGTAAATCAAACAATGTGAAGCACATACTCAACGACGTGAGAACACCACGAGCCAATGGTCATGCAGAACGGACAAATCGAATTATTTTGTCAATGCTTTGGCCTTCAAATGAAAACGAGAAACGTTGGGGCGAGATGCTGCGATCAATCCAGTGGAGCATCAATACCATGGTAAATAGCGCTACTAAATGCTCCGCAATCCAGCTTCTATATGGTTATGAGCCACAATATGTCCTAAAGAACACGCTGACGAGCGTGATCCGATATAAAGAGCGAGGCATGATGACTGATGCCGAATTGGAGAAGCTCCAAGCTGATGCTGCGAGTGCAGTTAACGACCACAGAGCTGCTGCCAACAAAAGATACGATGATCCATTCCAAGCCAACTGTCTATAACCCTGGAGACATTGTCTTGGTCGAGAACGAGCCGTTCAGCACGGCAACGTCGCGCAAATTAGAGCCGCGATACAAAGGTACTTTTATTGTATCCAAAGTGCTGGCCAACGACCGATATCTAGTTGAAGATATCCCGCATGCACACAGAAAGCAGAGACACTATTAATCAGTGTATTCATCAGATCAGATGAAACGCTGGTACGAACTTCCACCCGATAAGCCAGAAGACAAAGACGAAGAAGACGACTAATCTCGCTAGGACACTGCGATTGTCAGGAGAGGCCGAATGTAACGAGCAGGCTCTAGTCAAGGATGAATATTCATGCACGAACCAATATAAGCTATAGCTACTCGGTATCATATCGATACCGATCTATATATAAGAAGAAAAGAAGAGATCGAAAGTCACGAGTGAACGGAGAGCACGCCAAGTTTTTGTACAATCAGAATTAAATTAAATTCTTAATGTTATCCTCTTATTCATTCAAATAAAACATTACTCCACCACTCGAAAAAGCCATCCCTTTACACTACGCAAACTATTCCCTCAGTTTCGAAGCTATCTGAATGAAACTTTGCCGATAGTCTTTTTTATGCTCTCACTACTATATAAATAGCTGCAATAGGAACGATTGGAAGATTTTGAGGAAAAAAATTTAACTTAGCCAATTTGACTCATATTTTAATAAAATTTGAGACGTGGTCATTTTATATTATTCCAGAATTTTGATTTTAATTTTATAAAAATGGGACTACTATATCATATAGCTGCCATAAGCACGATCGTAAAAATGTGGGGAAAAAAATTTAGCTTAGCCAATTTTACACATATTTTAAAGGGTCAGAAGAAATCTCACTGACAACAGAAATTCAACCATATCTAAACACGGTTCCAGCCTAAATTCACGACCACTTCAAACTACTAGCCAGCAAGGAATGGTCGAAGAAGGCGGAACACAGAAGATCGAAACTATGCTGGCCTGAATATAACAGGAGACGGACTGCAGAGCTGATCTCCAAGAGCAAAACGGACATCAGGAGGGTAACTGCAGCCATAACCGGCCACTGGTCAATTGGATCGCATGCCTGTAAGATTGGCCTACCCTACAACCCACACTGCAGGAGCTGCAATAAATCGGACAAGCAGGAGACACCGGAGCATCTACTGTGTCACTGCCCGGCTTTCAACCAGATAAGAGCGCGTCACGTCGGAGCATACCAATTAGGGTCACTTGGGGAGGTGGGAAGGCAGACAGTGAATGCCATCCTGGCTTACCTGAATGACACGGCCTGGTACTGAGGGGAGGCGCTGTCTACTACCAAAACGAGGGTGTGGACCAAAACGATGCTAAGCTCTAATTGGAGGTTTACTTAATCTAAAGTAAACGTCACCACCCATACTTACCTACCTTGCAACATAGCGATAGCAGAACATAGAGACACAAAGTTGACATATGAAACGACACCGGAAATATTGAACGCAAGAGAAAAATACGTAATAGAATTTTATCTTACTGGAAACCAAATCTTCCTATCTTGTATTGATGTCTTTTCGTAATTTGCATGACTAGTTAAAGTAAAGAGTAGAGATTGGCTAGAGGCAAAAAGAGCCATACAGAAGATATTCAATGACATGGGAAAGCCCCAAGAAATAAAGGAAGATAAGGATTCAGCTTTTATGTGCACAGACTTTGAAATTGACACAAATTTTAGGCAAGCTCCACTTGTGAAAAGTATAATAACCAATCCATTTTAGAAAACAGAAAAGATTGAACAAGTGGATGACACTCATTTTGAGGAGACTAACCGCGGCAGGAAAATCGTGCACTTTAAGTCAAAAATTTAAGAAACAAATGAAGAATAATAAAAGAAAATACGATAATTCCAGACCGGCCGAAAAAGAAAAAAGGGCGCTGCATCCAAGGCAAAACTAGCGCCGAAATTAACAAAATAAAGGTGGAAACATTCAAATTGTCTTATGCCAGGGATATTTCGTTTTTCAAAATGAATGTCCCAAACGAACTCTTTGACACAATATGTTCCACCAAATTCTGGCCTGAATACGTTTTCGTCAAAGAGTGCGAAATTAAAAAAAAGAAACGGCGGCCTGTAGGTATAAGTCTTTCCAGGCCCGACCAGACCACTGCGCCCTCTACGTCTTCCGCTCTAAAAAACTAACAAATCCCCTTTATATTTCCTATCAGACTGCAAGAGGTTTACGTAGTAAGCTACCCAAATTGTATTCTGATAGTCTCTCGTTTGCTTCCCAGGTTATTGTGTTCACAGAAACCTGGTTACAGCCGGAGACTCTGAGCTCCGAAGTTTTTCCAGCTGTCTTCACGATATAGAGGCTTCATCGGCCTATCAGACGTGGAGGTGGTGTCCTCATAGCGGTTGACTCCACTCTCGCGTCTGAATTAATAACTTTCGAGGAGTGCAACGATGTTGAATTCCTTTGTATTAAGCTATCAGTCAATGGTAGCTCCATTTTTATTACTTGTTCCTACATTCCTCCTTTGTCGGAACTTCCTATTTATTGGAACCATCTTTCCGCAATTCAGATGGTTTCCAATCGACTTTCGGATAGGGACCATTATTAGTTCTTGGTGATTTTAATATCCCAGGGGCTATTTGGTCCTCAACCAATTCCCTTAATTCCACCACACAGCATGATTTTATTTCTGGCTTGTTGGACATTTCGCTGTCTCAAGTCAATCATGTACGAAATTCCCCAGAGCGCTTGCTGGATCTCTGTTTCGTCTCTGACCCGGCAAGAGTTAGTTTAGCCAGGGCGGCGCCGCTGACGCTACCCGAAGATCCCTATCATCCTACTTTCGATGTGACTATCGACATCGGGACTGAGATACAGAATATTTCTGATCGTCCAGCCAAAAAAGTCCTCTGCTTTCGCAAGACGGACTTCCAACGGCTGAATAACTTCATATCCGATTTTAATTGGTCCGTGGATATTTTTTACAGTGCTAGAATTCATTTTTTTGAATGAGTTCCGTTATACTATCCGTCAACCTCGAATAAGCCTCCTTGTTTTACTAAAGACTTGAGTCGCAATAAAAATAAAAAATCTAATCTGTATTCTTAATATAAACGAAACGGTTCTCACTCTGTCCTTTCCTCTTATTTATCTGCTCGGTCGAGATTTACCGTGCTGAACGCGCAGTGTTACAAAAATTATTTGACTCGTTGTAAGGCCCAGTTCTCTGAGGACCCAAAACAGTTTTATAATTTTGTTAACACCAAACGTTAGCCAATTACTCATCCTTCCTCGCTTTCCTTGGAAAATACTACCGTAAAAAATCATCAGGCAATTGCCGATCTATTTGCGCAGTTTTTTCAAATCACTTACTCTAATTCCACCGACGCAAATCGGACTTATTCTTACATCTTGAACGAAAGCTCTATCCTTTCAGATCTTCACCGTGTACAGCCCGTTTATTTGCCAGGGCCCAACGGAATACCCGGCTGTGTGCTTAGGTATTGTGCCGACATTCTGTGCAATCCCTTTCTAAACTTGTTTACCTTGTCCTTAGAAACCTCCCACTTTCCCCTTGTTTGAAAGGAATCATTTGTTATTCCTCCCCACAAAAAAGTTACCAAATTGGATGCCAACAACAATTGTCGGCGATCCCATAACTTTCGGAAAAATCATTACTCCTCACTTGCTGCACTAATGTAGTTCAATAATTGTTCCATGTCAACATGGATTTATAAAGCGAAGATCAACGTCTACTAATCTTTTGCAGCTCACATTTTTTAGAATAAGGGGCTTCTATAAAAACTTTCAGACTTACGTAATCTATACTGATTTCAGTAAAGCATTTGACTCTGTCAATCATTCTCTCCTTGTTCGGAAACTCGATATAATGGGATTTCCGATTGACGTTTCTGCAGATAAACCTCCACAACAGTAAATCAAACGCTGCCCACCTTATCCACCTGGCGGAAGGTGGCACCGACGCTGTCCTCATCTGTGGCGACAGGCTGTAGGCTGTACGCAGCGTCTACAACAGGTAAATCGCGAGCCTGCATACTCGCTAGGAAGAATCTAACTCTTTTCTTGCTACCCAATTTCTGTAATGAAGACTTAGTGATCGCATGTTTGAAGGGACCAACCGGATCCCGCCAATTCTGCTCAGCCTTCCTGGGACACGACCAGAACCCCATCCCCAAAACCCTGATGCAAGTCACCGAGGACAGCAGAAGATTAAGTCTGGGCCTAATTATTGGGTGCGATGCAAACGCGCCCCACCATCAGTGGGGAAGCACTGACACCAATGACAGGGGGAGTCGCTTTTTGATTTTATCTTTTTATATAACCTACTGGTGGGAAATTCGGGTATCGAACCCACCTGCATTACTAAAAACCGCAGGGAGGTACTAGATATCACCCTTCTTTCTGAATCCGTACTAGATACCCTGAAGTCATGAAGGGTACTGGAGAAGCACTCTTTCTCTTACCACAGATACATCCAATTCACGCTAGTCTCTAAGAGGTTCAACTCAGTGACTTTCCGGAACCCCCGGAGGACTGACTGGGAAAAATATAGATCCCAGCTGAGGGGGCTGGAGCATTTCGTTAAAACCTTCACCTATGCTTGTAGAACGACTTTGGTCAGGGCTTGCCTCCGTAGAAGGAATGGGGGGAAGACGGGGAAGAAACCACCGTGGTGGTGTAAAGAATTAGGCTGCCTTAAGAAGACCACGAGGCAGTCTAGCCCGGAGTGCCAACACGGACGCAGCGTGGCGCCTCTATAAAAAATAACTTGTCCCTATACAACAGGTAATTAAGAAAGGCCAAAAGAAGGGCCAGGTCCGACTTCTGCTCAGGAATCCAGGATAACTCAGAGGCGGTTAGGTTGAGGAAGCCCAAACACGGGCTTCGTCAAGCGTCCTGACGACAGCTGGGCGACCTCTAGCGAGGAAACCCTCGGGGTTCTCCTAGATGCCCACTTCCCTGCCTGCACGTCTCAGAGCAGCCCGCCCAACCCCCTGGCCGCACTGTATGGCGGCTGGCGGTCGGTAACTAGGAACAAATGCAACCCTTGCGGTGACCGATCGAACTGCTTTACGATCGGTAACAGTGCGCATCGACTAAACACCCTCTGGCTGCACCGATCGCTCTGCTTGACCGGCTGCGTGTCCTGACTAAGCGCAGAGCTCGTGGGACAGGGGGACGGGGAATGTTGGGGAATCCTCGGGGCGCTCGCAGCGCTTCCCAAGCCTACTCCTTCGGCTGGTCGCGAAGGCTACGGGGCGCTCAGCTACTACGCGGGATTTGCATGCAGGGGGGAGGAGCGGGGAAGCTGAGGCGGCCGGGGTAAGCGAAATAACAGGTAGTACTCCTGGTTTTATTCTTTATTTCGTTCTAATTGGACTCCCCAGGCTGCTGCCAGAGGGGAAGGGGGTGACTGGCTTACGTACTGTTGTTCCTCTAGCGGCGTGGATGTGCCGTCCTTTTCGCGCACTCGCGATCGCGCGCTGGACACGAGTCTTGCTGGCAGTTCACGCAAAATCTCGGGCACGCGTCTGAACTTCGCGACGACAGGAAACAAAAAGCCACGATCTTGACAAGAGAGACCGCACTACCGCGATCCTAGCGTCATCGTTCTATCGTAGGATGGGCTTTTTTCTTGATCAACAACACGTCGTCTTTCTTTTCACAGCGAACGGTCGTGTTTTTGTTTTGCGCTCCGAATTTTGTGTTTTTTTTATTTTGTAAACCACCGGGGTTTTTGTAAATTATTACCAAACTTTTAAATAACTTCAGCCGTTTGCTACCGCGCGTGCATGAGCTTTCTTTTGTGTTTAATTTGATTTAATTACACTTTTAGTTTTGT